>JAHREE010000567.1:3104006-3127736 GCA_033628505.1 Tringa tobata
TGACCCTCTTGCAGGCTGAAGCGACCGGAGGCTTCAGGTGGTGACTGTCCAGGTCTTGAGCTCCCAGGCCTGGTCCTGTTCTGCAAAGGAAGCACAGTCTGTGACAGGGAGTTTTCCTGACGCCAGCCGTGGGCTGCTTCCTGTGCTGGGGATTGTGCCTCTAACGCACTGGCAGCATGCCTCAAAAGCGTGATAAAAAAGATAAGAGAGTTTCCACCCAAAGTTTGTATCAGGTAGATGTGTGGGTACAATGGAGTTCACTGATCCAAGTACAAGATGCAGGTTTTTAGAGCTGGGATGTGAAACACAGACACCTTTATAGACTTTTCTCTTAAAAATCCCCTATGGCTGTTGGCCAGTGGCACTGCTTGCTAGATAGACGATAAAACGGCTTGTTCTTGGCCTGACATGGGCAGGCGGTCTCTGTTGCTGGGCCTGATGCTGCGGGATCAGGTATTCTTGAGTTTTAGTTCTTGTGTTCAGGGGTGTGTGTGTGTGTTGAAACACTTTGTGATGCTGTGTCCCATCGGTGTGTTTAAAGGATGCTTTGATTTTGGGCAGCAGCGTGGGTAGTTCTCTCAGTGGCGCCAGCGCCTGGTTGACTTACAGGAGCCTTCCAGCACCTGAAAGCATCTGTCTCCCTTTCCCCAATGCTCTGAATGAGTGTAAACACATCCGACTCATTAACTTGAGTTAATGCAAGTGCTGAAAAGATCTAAAGAACCTGACTTAGGAAGGAGATCGAAAAGGAGAAGTCACTGCTGAGCCAAGCTTCTAGTATGCATGGTATTGCTCCAGGTTGTCCATCAATTTCCTAAAAATCTTGCCAGTTCTATCAGTTTTGGGAAGGGGGCTGTTAGAGGGGTTATGGCTACATCTGCATTAGGAAATAGCATGATGCAGTGGATCTGTACAGTGAATCTAGCTGGTGCTGAGGACCACATTATATGCCTTTCAGGATGGCTTGCTTTGTACTGGCTCTGGTCTGGAGCAGTGGACTGCATGTCCAGTTGTTTTATTTGAAAGTAATCCAGCTTCAAACTGTGCCATGGCATGAACCAGCCAGGATGAAACAATCAGGAGAAATCTCTTCAAAAGCAGACTCCTCATACAAACTGAAATGGTAATGCAGATGAACTCTCCGCATGTTTTGTGTTAATATATCTTCATCCAGTCCTACAACTCTTCCTCATTTTTAGTATCATTTATGTAATTCACCAATTCCATAAAGTTTAGAGGGACTGCTGGCCCAGTCCTTGCTACTTACCTGTGATCAACTGTGATAGAGCAAGAGCTTTCAAAGAACAGCATGTGTCTTCGTGAATTTCAGAAAGGTGGATAACTGCAGCTTTTTCCAAACCTGAGATCAAGACTGGGTAGTGGTTATTTTAAGTGGAAAAAGTAAGATTTTCAGAGGACTCTATGTAAAATATACTACCTCTTTTTTTTTTTTTTCCCCTTTTTTTCCTTTATTCCTTCAGCATCAGCTCAAAAAAAAGAGCAGAAAGTACGAAAGGTGTAAGCCTGCCTTTGAAAGTTCACAAAATCTCATTCTATCACTCTTCCTCATACTGAGCAGCATTATAACACTACCTGCAGAATCTGCCTCAATTAAACAGTATTTGCACAATTTCCATTCAAAATTTGTGAATTTTAATGTGAGTACCCAGGTTGAGCACATCTGATCCCTGCTGTAAGTACAAACACAATGACTGTTCACGTTTTTAACATACTTTCTTTTCATCATAACATAGACATATTCAAATAAAAGTAATTTAAAACATGGGATCTGTTTTAATCTCTGAAGAGCGTTTGTGTTCTGTGCTGGGGTGAAGAGGTAAGTTATTCTACAGCATTTGCATTCAACAGGGGGTGCTTACAGCCGATGTTGGATTTTTGTATGTGAAACTGAACTGGCTAGTGGAATTACCACTGAATCACAAAAAGCAGAGATGGAAAAGCCCAGTTAGATCATCTAGCCTTTCTCCTTCCTGGTGTAGGATTATTGTGTACCAGATACTTCAGTGCTTTTTCCAGCGTAGTTTTAAAAGTCTCCAGGGATACGCCTTGTGTCTCTTCCTTCAGGCAAATATTCCATAACCTTCTGTACTTCACCATTAGAAATCTTTTCCTGAGATTTGACCTAAATTTCTCCTTTCTTAAGTACATTCCATTTGCTGAAGATTTATTACCTTGAACCATTCTAAGTAATTCCAGTCACTCTTTGATATTGACATCTCTAACAAGCTGTGTTCTTTCTTAATGCTTTGTCCCTTAATCAGAACAGCTATCTGTGCCTAGCCTGTGTCTTTACAGCCTTATACCACCTCTACTTCAGCCTGTAGGCTAATAAGGATTTTTACTATATTCGTTGCATTTCCATCTTATGTTCATTTTCTTGAGAGTGACTTTTATGAGAGTGACTTTTTCATGATTAACATGCCTGAAATTGAAGTTTTTCTCTGAAGGAAAATTGTAAAAATGCTGTCATTGGGCACTATGGTTATTATCTTTCAAAGATGTACAGATAGAAATAAAAGATTATCTCTAATTACCAGGCCTGCAAATTCAGCCAGAAACTGTCTCCCACACCACACTAATACATTCTGATTTCAGGGCAAGTTAATAACTGTTCCTGATGCAAAAAGAGTGTAAAAAAAAATATAAATCTTTCCTACTCTGCTGTGCCAAAACTGCAATAGTTGTTTTACTTTGCTAAGAGCAAAACCTAACAGAGGAAAATAGTTGGCCAAGACCAAATTTTCAGTGAATGCGTGATGAAAAGTTTTGTAGAATTTGGAGATAACAGAGAAAACCATGCTTTCAAGCAGAAATCCTGGTCATGGTCACCACCGGGACATTTCCTCCAGAATTTACTTGGGAGAAGGGAGTGTTGGGGGTATTGGAGTTGAGGGGTTGCAAACTTTTGATTTTAAAACTCCATGAGCTTTTACAAGCTTTTAGCTGTCAGGTTTTGGGGGAAAAGGGTAAGAGGCCCCAAACCTGCAAGCGTGTTTCTCGTTCATGAAGGTTGGACTTAGTGATCAAATCACATTTGTTGAAATAAGATACTGGTTATTTTTCTGAAGTCTGACAACACTGTTGACGATTTTTCCTAGACTGTCTGGAAAGACGTGCTGGTACATGTATAAATCTTGATAGAAATTTAGCTTTTGTTCCTTTGCTAAAAATGAGAAACTTCATGGTTTGTATCAAACTTAAAAAATCTAAGATTAAAGGATTTTGTTGCTTTCACCAAGTGCTCAAAAAATAGTTTGCTGACTGATAGCTTGCTGAGCGGTCAGAGTTTTGCAGTGTGTCTTTAGTCAGGGTTGGACACACACACATAAAACTGGAGAAATTTTTAAGTGGAACCCAGTTGGTGTGTTTGTAAACACTTAGTTGCTATCAAATAATCCCAGTGTTTACTGAGCAGGCGGAGGAATATGGAGAATATACAAGTAAAGCGGATAAACAGAATGCTCACTGAAACAGCTAGATGATGAATTTCCAACTTTAATTATATTGATGTATTGAAATGGGAGTGGGGCATATTTTTATGTGTCAAAGCTGAAGTGAAGATGTTTTATGTTTTAGGCTTGTGTTTGCAGACCTTTTCCTACTCCATGTTTTCTCCTACATAAATTACCTAAACATCTGATGGAAGGGTGAAAGAAGATAGAGCCAGACACTTGTCAGTAGTATATAGTGACAGGATGAGAGGCAATGGGCTCAAATTGAAATACAAGAAATTCTATTTAAACATAAAAACTGGCTTTTTCACTGTGAGGGTGACTGAGCACTGGCATGGGGTGCCCAGAGACGTTGTGAAGTCTCCATCCTTGTAGATACTCAAAACCCAACTGAACATACCTCTGAGCCACGGGTTTGGAGCAGGGGGCTTGGAGTGGGTGATCTCCAGGGGTCGTCTCTTGACCTCAACTATTCTGAGATTCTGTGGTTCGATTGGAAAAGTACCAATCTGGCACCAACAGAGTGGTAATTACACGATAACACGTCCTCTGAGTTGAGTCCTCAATTGTTAGTGCTGTGTAACATTAGGTGTATGAGAGCCTGAACATTTTTGCTGGTATGTTAGGCTTGTTCATAGTTAGGAGCCTGCAAATGTAGCTATAGGATTTGCTAAAGTAACATCACTGGAAGCTGCAAATTGCCAAGAATGGGAGTCAGCTGAGCTCGCTCTTGCTGAAGAAAACATTCAGAATGAACAGTCAAGATTAGGAATTTATTTGAGGTACGTGAGCCCATCCTTGAAGGTGGAAAAAATGGAAATTGGGATTAATCTTAAAGAAGACCAATAAGGAATTAAGTTTCAGAAGGTCATCAGAAATTGAAAAGGCAGAACAAAGAAGTAGGCACTCCAACTGTGTATGCCTATGCCTATGTGCCTCTCCTGCTACTTGCTCCCCCCCTTGCTCACTTTGACACCAGGTGACAGTGAGTGCAAAATGCTACCCAGGTGGGATTGTTCATGTGTGCCCTTTCTCCTGTGCTGCCTGTGTGACTTTCATAATGCACAACCACCTTTAGAGCAGTCAGAATCTGGCTGCTGTGTTGGGCAGAGCACGTCTTCCTCCAGTTCTCTTCCGAGTATGTTTCTTTGTGTACGCCTTTGTGTACTTCAAGCTCTTGGGTTTGGGTTTGCATTCTTCTTCTTTCACTCCCCATTGCTATAAAATGTATATGCACCCTTCCTATCCTTGTGCTCTGCTGTGGCATGCATTTTTCATGCCTCCATTCTGCTTTCCTCTCCCAGTTGCCTTAGATTAAAGTGAAATTTACACAGCCTGTTTAAGGCTCTGAGATCCCACTCTAAGTGTTCTGGTGGAACATGGAATATGTGTGACAGAGAGAAACATTCAAAGGAGTAAAGTTGATTTACCAATAACCAAGCTCTTTGAGAACATTTTTTCCTTGTACGTTCTCCAATAGAAAAGATAGTTTAATGTTTACCACTTTCCATCCATCTGCTCATTGCTCATTCATCCCTCTTTTTACCACAGTTCAACACCTCTTGTTTCCCTCTTTTGCCAGTGTTAATGGGATCAGCTGGAATGGGATCAGTGGAATGAATCAGGAGAAACAGAGCGAGCGAGGCAAAGAGCGGAGGGCAATTTCTTAAGCCTATTTTAGTGTCAAAGCATTAAATGCAAAAGTGCAGCCCTGAGAAGTGATGAGGATGCAATGCTGCCCTGGTGGTGCAATAAGAGGCAGAGAAAGGTCCCATATGTGTGCTGTACAGGCAATGCTAGCGCAAAAGAAAAGTACGGCGTGAAAGCTGCAGTGTTTGAGGTGTGTTTACACCCACGGGGAAGGTGCAAACAGTGAACCTGACAGGAGTCCCCTACAGCTACACGCTATGGCACAAAACCATCATGACTTTGGAATGACAATTTAGTTTGCTGTTCTGGCTGTGCTCCTCCACCAAGGAAGGAAGGAAGGAAATAAAAAAAAAAAGAAGAGATATAAACACCAAACCCTATTATCATTTTTTTTTATATTCCCAGGGTGTGAAATCTCTTCTGATCATATGTGCTATGCTCTTAAATCACGTGGGCATTTCTGATACTTTCATTTACTGTTATTAGCCATTGCACCTGGAAGCAGCCAATACTGTTGCTCTACCCAAGAGGAATGATTGTATATGCCATGGGTTTCTGGGATACTTCGTGTTCTCCTTTTGCAGAAACTTCTGTTTGTGAAGCCTCACGAGAGCTCCCTCCCGTACCCCTGTGAAGCTCAGCATCCTGTAAGAGAAAACCTAGGGTGACTTTGTTTGGCATAGGATTCTTTCACATGGGCTGTATCTATCTGTCTATACAAGTTGAGTCTACAGTTCCATATGTAATACAGTTTTACTGTCCGGATGCTATAATTTTGTAATCCTAACACGGCGTAAGGGTAAGAATGCAAGTTCTGTTGTCCCCGTTTGTTTTGAGCAGAATGTTCAATGCATCTGGTATTGCTTTCTTTAGGTATAAATTTGATTTTAAGAGACAGAGTTCATCAGCGCATAAGTGTTCTATCACCTTAGTGCCGCATAACTGCAAACCACCGTTTGGCAACTTGTACAGGGAAGAGTGTGTGTGTGTGGGAAGATTGTTGCTCTCTCCTAACATTTACTACGAGAATGCAGGAGCCTCCTTGGGGGTGTCCACAAAGCAAAGCCTGGGGGTTACGTTCTGGGCAGGAAGGTGCTGCTTGTCCTGCTCTCGGCAGCCCTTGGCAGCTGGTTGTAATTAGGCGCTGCAGCTTCAGAGGAAGTCCCTGGCTGTGGGGAACGTGCAATGCTTGGCCACGGATCCGCTGCTTTTAAGGGTACAATGGAGATGAGGATGGAGATAGAGGTAAAAACAGTGGCACAGAGTGAAGTGGAGGGTGAAAGCCTAATTATCCCCCACTTGAACTAGCTGCCTTGTTAAATCGTTACATATTTCTGAAAGTCTCTTGATAGATGTATATCCTAAATGAAGTCAGATGAGGGAAAGGCCGCTCAGATGCCAGGAACTCCTGCCACAAAGGACAAAAACTTTAGTAACAAAAAACCCTCTAAAGCTATCTGGAAAACTATTTATTATTTATTTTACTACTCTCTAAAAAAAAAAAAAAAAGAAAAGACCGATTTATATCTCTTATGTCTCTTGGAAAGAAAAATTACATTGAGCTGACATATTGCAATGACTATTTTTGGTCTTACCATTTAAAATTATAGAGTTATAAATAGAGCAGTGCAAAATGCAGCTATTTTGGTTCTCACTGGGGTTCACACAAACATTTTATTTGGTTTCAATCATTGAATTCAGCCCTCCACTCAATGCTGATTCTGTTTGAATGCAGAGGATTCCATATTTTTGATTTTTAAACAGTTAAATCAATTTGGAGTTGAAGAGATTTTCTGACTCTTGACCTTAAAGTATGTATTGCTCTAACATCACCTAGTAATTGTCCCAAGCTCACCAAAAGATTTGTGGAAATTTCTGTGAAGGTGGTTATAGTCCTGGTTTTGCAATGAAGCCCAAAATGAGGCAAGTTTTCTCTGGCATTGGATGTTGTAACAAAAGCTCTGGTTATAAATCTTGGGGAAAAAAATATTTGTAATGGAAGTGGCCAGTGAATCCTAAATAGCAACAGAATGTGTTGCTATGAAATGTGTATACCTAGAGGGGAAAAAAAATGATCACACTCTTGATAGAAAAGCAGCAGCTTACTCAGAGCTATTCTCAGATGTCAGAGTCAGTCATCAACTCCCTGGTCTGTGGTTGCATCCTTCTAAATTTTGGCCCCTCCAGGCAACTGTGATTTATGTCTTTAGCAGCCGAAGCAGCCGAGGTGCATAGTAGAGAAGAGGTGGGCAAGGTGGGCAAGATTATCGGCTGTGCTGGATTATATTTGGGGGTACAGCAGAACTGTGACTTGCGTGTGGGGTTGTTTGTTGTTTTTTTTTCTTTTACTCTGTTTCTCAGATGTAGACACTTCTTGGGGCCATCCAGATGAGTTATGTCGTGAAGTGTCTGATTAATTCAGGTGTTGTCTAATCACATCAGCAGTTCTTTCAAACAATTTCTGTGCTTCATACCTCACACTTCAGTGCTGTATGTGGATACTACATGTAGCTTGGCAGCTACAGCTGACGTGAGTCTCAGGGACAACTCAAGGTTATTATGGCTGCTTTACTGCCAGAGAATACTAGAGGATATTAAAACTAGGATGCTTTGGACAAGCTTCTTAGATGCACTTTCCTGTTTAAAAGAGGAGGTCTTTTTCATTCAACAGTATCTAACACCATGAAAGAGTACCAGAATTCATAGCATGAGTTTGAGTATGCTGCAGTGCCAATCATAGCTTTTGGGTAGCTTTTCTTTTTTATTCCCTCTATGACTTCCAAAATTCTTACTGATATTTTCCCCAAGCAGAATTAGGAGGATAAAGAAAATAGCTTTCATTTTCTTTAAAATTTCTTGCCAGTTTTTAAAGACCTTGAAATTTTAACATAAACAATGATTACTGTTGAATGAAGACTATTTTTCTGAAGCCTGAAAATCTAGGGACTTGCCTAAAACCAATGATTGTAGTGTACTTATGACCCTGAGCTGGTGACCCTTCAACCCCAAAGCTAAAGTGATGCTTGTGTGGAAGTACCTGTATCTATACGGGCTTCTCATGGAGGTGGTTGATGTCCCAAGCCTGTCACTGTTTAAAAGGCATTTGGACAATGCCCTTAATACCATGCTTTGACTTTTGGTCAGCCCTGAAATGATCACTCAGTTGGACTAGATGATCATTGTAGGTCCCTTCCATCTGAAATACTCTATTCTATGAAACAAACTCATTCACTCCATTTTCATCCCACAACCCTTAATGATTGCCTTAAACTGTTCTTTTCAATGGCTAGAAAAGAGCCCGCTGCTGGGAAAATAGGTATTGTGAACAGCTCTGTAAAGATTTGCAGAGCAAACAGTGACCAACCTTTTAAAGCACCTGTATTACATGAACAATTCATGCAGCACTTGAGATCAGATTCATAGAGCCACGATGCTCTTCAAAGCTAAAGTGTCCTCAGACCTTTAAGGCAAAGTACTAAGAATTTCTGGATGTGCTTTCAGGCATCTTTTTGTATTCCAGCATCAAGGAAATACACAAAACTATGCATCAGTGGTATTTCTAGTTCAAAGTCATTGCATGCCTCAGGGTTCAATGCATTTATCCGTACAAGCCACTTGTTGATACAAGTGTAGAATTAAGAGTTGAGCATTTAGGGGTCTGTGATGGGGAGGTGAATTTAACCAAAGTAGTGCCTAACAATTATGCTATTGTTTCTATCTCTCACTCGTACAATAAATATGTAAGAAAGAGTAATATGCACTGCTGATGGACCAAAGTCTACTTTAATATACCCAGTTTAAAAATACGTACTTTTAAATATAAACAAATATGTAATAATAACTTCACTGCTTTCAGTAGAATTACTCCAGAGAATCCTAACTCCAAAGCCCATTGTGGCTCCAGATGTTTCTCAAGGTTGACCTAGATCCTGTCTCTTACTTATCGAGATCCAGAGCTTGCTGCTGTTCCCATCTGATCATGCATTGGGTTTCTGTGGAAATCAGACTGGAGGGGGAGAAGGCTGATACTAATATGAAGACAAGATCTGGGAACTCGGGAGCACTCAGACATCTCTCAGCCTATATATAGTCAGGTTACCTGTGCAGATGTGGAGGAAAGAGAGGAGATCCATAGCTCATAAATCTGTATTTACTTATGTGAATAAATAGCTTAATTGTTGGAGATAACTGTATGTTCACATCAGAGCAACAAGGCTTATTTTATGGCAGGAGTATAAATGTCACTTCATGTACCTATCTCAAGCATATAGTATTATTGACAGTTTGACCCAGAGACATCACCTGTGGTGGGTTTTTTGCCATGAAAAAATGATTTTATTTAATAACATTTCCCAGACAGTAAGAATATGGAGATACATATTTATTAGCTGATACGTTGCAAGACATTAACTCAAAAATGACATTATTTTTGAGTTATGAAAGCTCAGAAAAATACATGGCGCTACAAAACCTCTTTGGCAGCCAAGAGCTTAAAAAGAAGATAGATGTTTAAATAATAAAATTATTATGGGCTTAAACTTTTCTACTAGAACACATTCCTAAGGCCAGCTTTTAAACCTGTAAAAATAGGGGGTTATAGTAAATGGAAGCAGTGACAGTTTTTTAACAATAGGAATAGTATGGATGCTGACAGAAGTTTATAGTGTCTGGAGATGATGAGTTTTTGTTTGCTTGCATTAGGCTTAAATGTAATAATTTGAAGATATAGGAGAAAATCTGCTCTTAATGGTAGAAGTAAGTAATACTGAAGAGATGGTCTGAATTTATTTGATGTAGGAATTTTTTTAATAACAATGTCTATTAAAGACATGTGCTGAAAGTCTGTGACGCTGATTTAATAGGGGGGAAAAATAACAAAGTTCTTTAGCAATCCTGTCCTCAGTTTAATATTATGGACTGTTAAAGGAGGGTTTATGTGTGCAACATTATTAACTGAAATTCTGCTCAAATTGAAATCAGGCCCACAAAACTTGCTTTTCTACAGTACATGCTAGCTTTTTAAAACAAGTATTTAAAACTATACGAGAGAAAGAGTATATTTTTACTTTTTTTTAGGATTTTTAAAGGCAATCAGACCAGGCAGAGAAATATTTCTAAACACCTATACTCTTGCTTAGAGTATGTGACCTCTCTAGCAATGTTATTGTGCAACAAGAAATTATCAACTTCCTATACTAAGTCATTACTATAACTGGAGGAAGAAAATCCACCTCCAAAGTGACTGAATTACAATTTGTAATAAAACACCCAGTATTTTGTACTGGCTTTGTCAGGGCTGAAAGATACGTGTTTAGTTATGAGAGAGACTGGGGGCAAAGGGAGGTGGGAATAGAATCCCGAAGATCATGGTCTGGAAGAAAGCTTTCTTGCAGGAATTAAATAATTTAAATTAATCACTTTGTTGCCTAACTATAGTTGACGTTGTAATTATTTTGAAAACTTAAATTATAAGGATTAAAGTAATAAAACACATTGTATTTTTATCACTCGAATTTGGAGAGGCCTCATGTTTTCCATGCCTGTAGCCTTGATGATTCTTTTGGCAGCTCTGCCAGCGATAAAAGAAATAACTCACCACTGTCAGGGAATTTGGCTGTTTCATCACTGACATGAGAGGCCAGCATAACTCCATGGTGATTGGTGTCTAAATGACTTATGTAGCTTCTTCATATACTTTTTGATTGAAGAGTGATAACTCAGGCAATGAGTTATTTGGCATCAGCCTCTCAGACAATCTGTTTCCCTTTTATAAATCCTATGGCACCTTTCAGCCACCCATTTTTCAATAAGACTATGGCGGACTAGGTTCTAACATGCCTGCTGGATTTAGCCAAAGGATGGTTAAATTAGATTTTGCTGTCATTCTTTTGTTTTGCTTATTTTTTGTTGTTAAATGATACTCCTTGAAGTAGTGTTGAGAAAATGAGAGGTGGGCTAGAAGACTGTCTTTTTGTTACAACATAGGAGTATGACAGGACATTTCGCTCCTGGTGCTAGTGGCACTGGCTCTTCCCAAAAGCAGACCACGTTGTCAGGGAACCCAGAGAGGCAAAAGTACACTAACACCAGCCTAAGCGTATGGTTTTGGATATAGAAGGCACATCCAAAAGGAGGGAAAAGAATAATTAAAAAATTTCTACAAAAACCACAGCTCAGAATATTTTTATTAGAGATATAACTACAGACTACCATTGCACAAGGCAGAAAGCTGTGGTACATTAAAGTTAGTAGGCAACAGGTTGAATTACGCTGTGAATCTGCCAGGTCTTCGTGCAAGGTTTTGGATGGAAACAGGACCAGTTTCCTTGCTGGGTGACAAAGATGGTTGGGTTTGCTCAGGTTTTATTTGCAGGGTTCCCCACGTAACACAATGACTGTGGAGTCCTAAATATAATCTGAAGAGCCGCAGAGGTGGTGGGTGCTTTAGACATCCCCTTTGTTAATGTCTGCTGTACACATGCTGTTACTGTTTTTATTAAAGTAAACCAGTTAAACCTTATAGAAGGAGTTGCAGCTACTATTTATGTTAAACCAATCAACTTCTTGTGTTTCTCTATCTTTATTTCTCGTTGGCTCTTTTTTCTGGACAGAGCAGTGAGTGAAAGGTATAGGGGAGTTTTACAGTATTTATACTACACTAATGCACAGGGCTCCAGTCAGAATTCATATCCATGATGTTGTGTAAACAAATATAAGAACATCGTTTTCCTTCTTGAAAGTGTGCATAAGAACCATCTGCATCAGACATGTCTTGATTTGGGTCATAAGAGAAAAGATACCATCTTTTTTCAGTTCCATTTCAACTTTGCAATGGCAGCGCACCATTGTACGGTTACTTTCAAAGAATTCTAACTATGCAAAATTTAGTATTTGTCAAAGAAAAAAAGTATGTACATAAGGAGAAGAAGTTAGTGACGGAGCAGTTGCACGCACAGCCTAAGTCAAAAGGCTATCCGCTGTCCTTACTGAGGTAGTTCAGTGATTGCCACCTGGGTTCATTTCATATGGGAGGCTTGGGTTTGGATCTAAGAGTTAGTCGCCCAAAGTGAGTGAGAAGAGGATTATGACAGATGAGGAGCTGTCATTCTTCACTTCTTTCTCACTCTTATATTTATCCTTTTCTGATTTTTCCTCTTTCATGTGTATTTATAGGTTTTAATTTGTATTTCTTTATTGTTCAGGAAGTGCTCCTTCATGGAAAAGAGGGACTCGCAGTCTTCTTCACTGTCTGGAAACAGACTGTTAACTTTTTGATTCTAAGCAGCACCCCAGAATTCATGGCGACGGGTGAAGCAGGGCTCTGGCCTTCACAAAATGTAGGGCGTGTTTGAAACACAAAGCTGCCTGCTATACTCAAGTGGGCAGTACTGAGAGCATCTCCATGGATTTTGAGGAGTAGAGTTCAGGAGTAGTCCATTGGTGTGCAACCATCCTACTCACAGTAGTGTTTCAGTGACTGCTCTGTTGGCGCTGTGGTGATCCTGCCCTCTATTCCATTTTTCACTCTGTCCATGTGAGGGTTGCACGAAGGTCCAAGCTTTCAGATCTAAATTTGCTGTCTGTGATTCTGAGATTCAGATTTATTGATGTTTAATTTTTCAACCTGACAAAACCTCACTTTTATTTTCTAATTCATATTCGCTTTTTCTCCACAGCAAAATCTGCCAATCATGGCAAATTACATGAATGATTCTGTGGAAGATTGCTGAACTCGTTTTCATGCGTGGCTAAACACGGAATTGAACCTCATGCTCCAGAAGTGAAAGGTTAGTGATTTTAGGTAATTTTAAAACGATTGTACAGGAGTTGATACGGCTACTGTCAGCCTACCCTAATCCTGTTCTTTGTTGACTCTGTCCTTGCAGAAGCACTGCTTTCTGTCAGTGATTAAGGGGAGACATTGCTTTCAGTGATGCTGATTCAGCAGAGCTAAGAATCAGTAAATTAGCAGTGACTGTAAGGGAATTCTGAATATTGGTAGAGTACCAAACTTCTATTATTACTGTGTCTTGGAGATGAAATTCAAATTAAGTTACTGTACCAGGTAATGTGGGAGAGATGACAGTCCTCTTTCTGAGGACTGAGAAAAATGGGGAAACTGTGTATCCAGGTTTTGGCTTCTCAGTGTCACTACTACACAATTATTGAACGATGTGCAGTCAAGTAAGGCTATAGAGCTAGTACATATTCTAATGGACTGTTAATTTAGTAAAAAAAAATATGTGGACAGCTGAAGAATAATTTATTCTGCCAATTTAGTATCTTTGGTGTTTATGGAATTATACCCTATGCTCTTCAGGTCTCTCTCTTTTTTTTTTTTTTTTCCTATCTGCCCAAAGTTAGATGCTTTCATAAATACAATATTCCACTTGATTAATTTTCATGGATCATGAGATACCTTTATGCATATAAAGATACCTAATCCATACAGCAACTGAATGGTGGGATGCTGACACAGAAATTGTAGAGAAAGTATGCTATTAAGCACCAAAGAAGCCCCACCAACACCAGCCCTTTTTTTTTGGCAGCTGGCAATGTGCGTAGCTACACTTGGGACAAAACTGGTAAGATGGGGTTAAAGGGAGTAACTACTGGGTATTCCAGCTTTAGATGATATGCGACACAGAGCTTGACTTAGCATCAAAGCATTGCTAAATAAAACTACATCAAGTATGTGAGAGTTCTGGAAGGGCTGATAAATATTACTCACTGCGTAGTGTACAATTCAGCTTTATCTTCTCTATGGAAGGAAATTCTGTGACCCTGCTTGAACTGATAATTAGCAATGGCTGATAGAGGTCAACTCAGAGAAAAAAGCATCAAGCTTCTGGTGCTGTACTAGCCGAGGCAGCATGTGTTTCCTTTTCTAGAAAGGAAATGTAGATTCAAAAGAAAACCCCACTAAACCTGGAATAAAAAGGTACTACTCTCCTATATTCTACCATTTGCAGGACTTGACAAATTGGTTGTCTAGTGAAGCAGGTAATTCTGCCCCCCAAATTAAACTGTGGTCAGTGTACTGACCTAGAAATCAAAATATCGATATGCAAGTTACTGTGAAAAAATGGTGGAGACCCTAGATCAGTGTAGACCAATATGCAAAATTACTGTGCTGACATGTTATCTCCCTGTGAGTGAGACATGCAACGTTAAGACACTTTTTTACTGAGTTCTGTTTCTATTAACAGGTTAATAGAAAAAAAAAAAATCGTAATTTTTCCTATTAGGAAAAAAATAGGAAAAAAAAAAAGGGGAGGGGGAGAGGGGGTTAGAAGGGTGAAGAGGAAAAGGGAGGAGTGTACATCTCATAGGACAGGAATTAGGCAAAAAAAAATTCTATGCATGTAGGGTTTGCTGCTACACCATGGAAAAATGTTGTTATTTATTTCCTATTTTATGGATACTGTTTATAGATTGTGTTCTTATGCGAAGATAGTGCTTTGGTATTCTTGGTCTGTAGTGCTAGACTTCTCTGGAGTAGGTACCATGTGAATCATGGGAATGCTCGTGAGCTCGAAGCCCCAACAACATGGGTTTTATGTCTGTATTGCCTTATTCAAACAGAATCCCTTGTTGAGCCATGAAATGCAACTCAAGTTTAATAAACTAATAAAGTTACCTTAAAATATCTGTTACATGAATATCATGCTATGTTACGTTGTTACAGCACAAATATTTGTTATATGCAGACAAAAGTGGGACAGAAAATAAGGATGTAAATACCTTATCTGGGCATGTTTACCCCATAAAATCAGCTATAATTATAATAGCATGATTTGAAAGCAATGCCCCCAATAGTTTGCAAGTTAGTGGTTCCAAGTAAATGAAGGAGATGCGAATATAGTTAGCAGACTGAAATGAAGACTCATAGGTACTGCCTTTTGGAACTTCACTGTTCTGTGGCTCATAATTGCTCTGCAAAGAGGAAAAATGATGTTTAGAAAGGTTTGAGAGCTACATGCAATAAATGTTAATTATTATCAGTGTATATTTCAGGCAAACTCAGAAATGGGATCAGATCCAAATGAACCCTCACTCATGTCTGGTTACATCCAGGAAGAACCAGAACTCCTTTCACAGTTGCTTCCCAGTTTACCAGCCACATCTGCCCTATATTGCAATTTGCACAATTATATATAATGAATACATACACGCACACATACATATGCATATATATCCACATATGCATATATATCTTGCTGAACATTAAGACTGCTCTTTTAGAATGATGTAACACTCTTGGATTCAATACCTTCGGGGAGCAATAGAGGCCAAAATGCCCACCACTGTTGTGTTCATTTCAACATGGGGACCTATGTGAAAATGAGAAAGTTTACCAAGAATAAACAAAGAGTGGCACCCAAGGCAATTAAATCCATGAAGGGGACATGATGGCTACAGAATGACACCAAAGAGGAAGCGGACACAATTTACTGGACATCCCTGAGAAAGTAAAAAGAAGTGGCTGCGGCCAAACAGAGAAGAGAGTCTATTAGAAAAAAGAAGGTGTCCTTCCAAAAGCTAAAGACACATCCAAATGACAAAAACCCAAAGTATCATAAACACTGAGAGATATACTATTAAAGTTATTATTAGGCAGACAAAAGATTAGTCAGATACCTAACTAGCTAAGAACATAAAAAATAGTTCAATATCCTTCTTCCAATGCATCGGAAGGAAAAAACCGTTCTCAGTGAGCCTGAATACAACAAGGGTATGAAATGAACTCTCAGGGAGGACAAAGTCACTGGAGAGAAGGTGAACCATTTGCATCCTTGTTTGCTGTGGAAGAAATCGGGGAAATTGTCCTTCCAGAGCCCTTTGTGTCATTCAGGGAACTCTGCAGAGAATGTCTCTGAAATTGAAGTATTTGGAAGAGGTAATGGTACAAAAGGCAGCTGAATACAGAATAATCTCCAGGATCTGAAGGATTCACCCAAGGATTCTAAGAGAACTCAGGGATGAAATATTTACTAACAGCAGCATGCAATACCCTCTCTCTTCAATATTCCTCAGTACACGAAAATAAGAATGTGATTAAGAAAGGTTCCAAGGGTATCCAGCAAACTAAAATTTGCAATGTGTTCCAGGCGAATGAGTAGCTATTGTAATAAGAGAAAGAATTAGCATCTACTGGAATAAATATTACCTAATCAGTGAGAGCTAACAAAGCTCTCTGAGTTCCTTGAAGGGCTCAGTGATACATAGGATCATCTGACTGATACAGTCAACTTGGATTTGAAAAATGCTTTTGCCAAAACTTTTTATCAAGGTGTTTTAGGAAAACCAAGCAACACAAGAATGTCGCTGGTGTAAGAAGGCAGGCACTGGAATGGATGAGAATATAATTTGGAAGATGTGAATGGTGGGTAGACCATCACTGGATGGAAGTAAATGGTCAGTTCTTGCACAGGAGGGAGATCACTAGTGAAATTCCCCACAGTGTCTATCTTGGGACCTGTACTGTTCAATATATCCTTAAATGACCTGGAGAAGGGAATTTAATCAGGGAAGTGACAAAGCTTTGCTGATGATAGGAGGCTTTGCAAGGTGGTAAGGACAGGGAGACTGCATAGCTTGCAGAAGGACTGACTGAACAATAAAAAGAGAGGTGCAACTCAGTGTAGGTAGTTGTAAAGTGATACATTCGGGGAAGAATAATCAAAGAGTTTATAGACGTGGAAGGAGAGACTGGGAAGAACCTTGGAAAAGATGCTGTAGAGACTACTAATGACATAAATCACAGAATCACACAGAATCACAGAATGATCACATAAATCTAAATCACATAACCTAACTTGAAAACGTTTGAAGGCTGGGAGGCAGTATGTGTTCCATGGATTGCTGAGGGAGATAGAGCTCTATGCTGGACGGACCCGTAGTCTGAACCAACACATAAGTTCATATGTAACCTTCTAATTATACACCAAAGTCAGAAGTAAATAAATGAAGTTATTAACAGCTTAAATAATCAGAAGGAACCTTAAGAAGTCACTTAATGTGTTCCATGGCAAAATCAATTACATTTGTGTCCGTACTGACATATTTGTCTAACTTGTTCCTAAAGCTTTCAGTGATGGAGGCTCAACAGCCTCCATAAGTAATCTATTTAAAGTCTCACTATTCGTACTATGAGAAGGATTTTTTTTTCCTGTCTAACTGGAATCTAATCAGCTGTTGTTGGCTGTAAACCATTAGTTAACTGCAAGCCTGAGCTAAGACGGGAGGCGTCCTAGACTTCTGATGAATGTTGTCTAGTAACTTTAGTGACTCTGGAAATAGCCTGAACGCAGGCTTGGTTTGTAATGTAGCTAGTAGTTACTGGGTCTTGTATTTTGGTTAATATGACCAAACATGAACAGGGATCTTTTCTGTATCCTTTTAGGGATTTTGTTGTTATTTTAATATCCTACCTCTTTAGCATTTTCTGTCTTCAGGTAAGCTTTCCCTGAGCTGTCTAAATTGAGCATATTTTGACTTTGCTTCAGCAAAGGCTATTTGAAAGAAAAAGTGGGACAAAAAGATTTTGCAGTCCCACTGCAGAAAAAGTGGGACAAAAAGATTTCTTTTAAAATATTACTGAAGAAACAGCTTCAGCTTCTTTCTTTTCTATAAGGTCTAATTTCCTGTTTTGCCTGTGATTTACTGAACTATATGTATTGGGATTAAATGTTTGAGCTGTGTTAAGTGATGCTACTCAGTTCACATAAACTCTGCTTCTTGCAGATGACCATTAATCGCGTTCCTCGTTTTCCAGGTGCCTTACTTGAGAAGGGGCTCCTGCCCAGCAGAAATGCTAAACCACCTACAGATTCAACTGAAGTTGATGTGGACTGCCCTCAGTGTACTTCAAGTTGTTTAAGTCTTTTAAAAAAATCAGCTCAAATGAGGCATTTTAGCAAAACCTTTTAAGCTTAATTTCTTGGTTTCAGTTTCCCGTCTCTAACATGAGCAAGAGCACTGTCCTCTCACTTGCAATGAATTGTGAAAATCGGTTTATTGGTATGTGTGAAACACTCAGGAGTAGTAGTGGTGGCCATTCTGAGGAAATGAATGTCTGTGAACGGGCTTTGAATTAATAAATAGATGTGAGGTGATATGTGGAACAAAAAGGAAAAAAATGTACTAAATAGCTGTTCACTGGTGAGCCCTGACAATTCTGTGTACAGAATGAAGCAAACATCCTGTGGAAAAAGAGTGTGTAAGGGTGTATTTGAAGACTTCATCATACTGTGGATTGCGCAAGGAAGCCAAATAAAGATTGCACAAGCACTTTGATTTTGGTGGTTTTAAACTCATTGACTGCAAGACTGCAATCTCAGCGATGTACTTTTAATATAGGTTCCTAAATGTATGCTATAGACAGGTATATTTGTAGATCGGAAACTATAGCAGTTTTGATGAAACAATGGTGAGGTTGGTCAGCACATTGGCACAGGGAGGAAATACAGTATTTCTCTGTCTTGAAGACCTTACAAAAAATTACCACTGTGGAAAATGACCCTTTATTTCTGTTTCCCTGCAATTTAAGAACTTATAAAAATGTTCTTGTTTGAATATTGCACTTGATGGGTTATGCCAAGGATTGCAGAACAATCATCACTCTCCTGTATGGAAGAGGATGAACGATAGTTTTCGATAGGTTCAGGCTCTCTTCTGACTCAGTAAATTCAAAGTGATCGTGTTCACTCCTAAATTCTTATAAATGGCTGACATCTAAACAGCAATTGCTTTGGGGAGGAAAAAAAAATTTAAAAAAATCCCCCCAGCTGCATCCCATTTTATTGATGAGGGATTTTTTGTTTGTTGCCCTGTTAATTCAAGCTAAATGGAAAGGGGCAGTCTTTACTGAGCAGACTCAGTACAAGAATGGCTAAATAAATATAAATTTAAATTTAACGTCACGTATATTTCTCATGCAAGCTGTGAAGAACTTCCAGAAGCATCTCTCTGGGATTTTTCCTAATGTCCTTTCTTCTCTCTCTTTCTCCCCCCTCCTAGATCCCCCTGGCTCCTCCATTCCAACCCCGTTATTCTCTTGAGATCAGTGTGACAGATCAAAGGCTTAGATGGGGCCTGTGCCCAAGCAAGGATTTTCCTTTCCCCCCCTGCAAGCTCTCTGCTAGCTCTCTCCATGGGTATCTCCTACAGCTGTTAGCTCCAGAACCAGATTTCCAAAATAACAGAAAGACATACTGTGGTATATCGGGACTAATTATCTTAATTCTGCTTCCTTAACTAGGATGTATTTCAATAACATTAATCTGACAGGATAGTGCTTGGGTAACAATGCCAATTCATGGCATTAACTTTTCTTTTTTTTTTTTTTTTTTTAGTATTCTTGTTGTGACCTATCTGTAATCAGGACAGGAGAGAACAAGTACACATTTTTCTTTCCTTCCCCATATTTTTTCCAGCCCTGATTCAGCAGAGTTACTTTGGTACGTGTGTGTCTCGGTCCGTGTGCCTGTCCTGCTACAATACTTTGCTGAATCAGAGCCTGCAGTGTTGTTCACAACTGGGAAGATTTTGTAAAAATTCTGACTTGGATCCCCCATGTTCTACAAACTGAAATGTATAGGCTGGAAAGTGTGTAGTTTTGAGGGTGTTTTGGTTTTGCTTGTATTTACATATAGTGATCACTTCATTTCTTGCAATGCCTTAAAGCTGTGACTTTTGCAATTTTAACTCGCTTTCTGATTTTCTTTCTTGCTTCCCCTTCCTACTTTCATTGTTTTGTTCTTCTGTTTCTTTGCAGCCTTGATGACTTTTTCCTTACCTATTTATTTACAGCCATTTTGTTTGTTTCAGACTGGGTTTATCCCTTGAAGAATTCCTACAGCTCTGGATGTTCTGACAGCCGTGGCTTGTGGCCACCCCAGCTGTCATGAGAATTTTTGCCATGCTGTAGTTGGGTTTCACAGATACATTCATGGAGGTTGTAGGGTTTTTTGTTTTCAGTCAACCCTCAACTATATGCCTGTGCTTTAACTGCTTTCCAAATGACATTATTGTTCTTTTTTGACTACGGAGGAGTTAGGCAACAAGCACTTAAATAGCTTCCGGTAGTAACTGCAGTACATCTGATTTGGCCAGTTAGATAGCACTGTATCCAAGAGAACCTTCAGCAGAAATCTTCTGAAACCTTTTTCACTGTGTAAGCAAGCTGCTTCTTGCAGACCCAAGAAGTGTCTGTTAGCTGGTTTTCAAAGTTACATCAGTGAAAATGCACTGCATGGTTGACTCTAGGTTCACCTTCCAGCAGATGCCTGTGTCACCATGTCATCCGTCGACTTAGACATAAACCATTTAATTATAGTGGGAGCTTTCAGAAAGGTTTCTACCCAGACGGCCACTTTGAAGGTTAATCTGTTGCCCAAGATGGTTTAAAACTCGCTGCCACAACGATTGCAGTTTCCAACCTGACTGGCAGTGTCGGGAACTAAAGTGTGGTTTCTGAGAGAGTAAGATTCATATTTATCCTCATGGTGGCATTTTTCACGTTGCCCATCTACCGGATAACCCCTAGCTCAGTTGACAAAAGGAAAGTGGTTTCAGTGTGCTGCTCTGCAAAGGCATATTTTCTATATTATTTAGGGAGCTCCTCCCACTAATATGACTAGCTAGATTATCTGTAAGGCTGTACTTGTTCTGAAGCCACTATTGATTAAATGCTGAGATGAATTTTTTTTTTAGAAGCTGTCATTGGAACATGCTTAGGCTGCACTTGCTGTCAGCTTAACAGTCATGTTTCTGTGTCTTCCTCTAAATTCCTCTCCCAGCTGGGCTCTTTCATATCTTAGCATTAAAATAGATTCTTCCTAATTAGACAGATCTCTGTCATGATAATCATCTTGAGAACGTATGCTGTATTTTCATACTGCGTATCTTTTCACAGATCAGGCCTGTGCTTTATAATTTTTCAAAATCGTAACTCACTGAATAGATCCTTTACCAAGCAATCATCTCCTGTAACTAGTAATTAGTGTCCTGTCAGCTGATATCGGTAAGCATTAGCGTTCGACTGCTGGCATCAGCAAGTTCATCTTACATCACTTAGAATTCTGATATATTTGATTCTTTTGAAATTCCAGGTCTGAAGATAGTTTTCTAAAGCTGATGAGGAGGAGGAAAAAAAGGTATAGAGCAAATATACACACTCGTGCCTGCGAAGTAAATTACTACGTAAAAGGTGAGCGTGCGTAAGTCCGTGGTCATAAATGTAAATGTAGGATAAATGTCAATGTTCTGATTACAGAACAGAGTTGTTTGGTCAGGGCTGTGAAGAATATCTGTTTTAATGACAATAATCAGTAGTAGAACAATGCTGAGATCTCTCTATTTCTTGCATTGCCCAGGCTCTAATCTGAGGGCTTTTTCCTGTTTTTATTTATTCTGAGTCAGTGGCTTCACAGAATTGTTGTCCTTCACAAAAATTGAATTTAAATAGTTCCCAAAATAGCTCATTTTGGCCTTAGTTTTTCAGAAGCTGGCAATTGTTTGTGTAAGTATCCTTAAAATAAGTGATGCAAAAATGAACTTTTCTCTATTATGCTATTTTACAATTGCCATTCAATACTTGGCTTTAAACGAAAACTTTCCTGCGGAATGAAAATTTGCAGTTAGCTCTTAGGTGCTGGATGACAGCTGTAAAATAACATTTTTTATGAAATGCTAATTCTGCTGATTGCTTTTAGATTTAGGGGGTAGTGCTTTATCTTATAAAAGCTTGTACTATAGAATAATGCAAGTTCCACCACTGTTGCTGTTAAAATGAGTGGGGAAATCGACGGAGACATATTTGCTCAGCTTTGTTTTAACCTCAGCCAGTTAAAAGATATCTTTTGATCAGAATCAACTGGTTTTAGTATGTATTCAGATGGCTCTTTTTTTCACCAAAACTGGTGATTGATACGTTTGCAAAACTTCTAACGATAAGCACCGGTTATGACAAAACTTTGTTACTCAAATGATTGTCCCTGGGCTGTGCAGCCTGGCAGAACCAAGGCACCAAAACATTCCTGAATTTGTAATGGGCTGGAATTTAACTCTATAACAAGCCAGGATGCACTTTTAAAATAGCATGTTTGCTGCCAAAGAGATACGCTGAAAGTTAAGGTATGTTTGTGTGACTCTCTACAGATTGACACATGGTGTTTATCCTAGTGGTAGGAAAAGAGCACGGCTTCTTGTAAAATGTACCAAAAAAGCAGTCTGTGGAAAAAAAAAAACAAACTCAAAAGCCCAAACCGCTGCTTTTTACACGTATTTCTGACTCTATGGGTGTAGGAACCGTTTTTATCTTTTTGCGGAGTTTGGTGCGTTCTTCCCCCCGTGTCTCTGAGCGAGGGTGTCCGCACGCTGCCGGGCTGCAGGGGGCACTGCGGAGGAAGCCAAAAAGTACTTTTTTAAAAGTTAAACCTACTGCACAGCTGCCTCCCTTTCTGGCCTGCTGGCACTTTCCATTTCAATTACAAAACAAACAATCAATCAAAAAAAAACAAAAAACAACAAAAAAAACCCAAACAAACAAGAAAGCCCCCTCCTCCTCCCCCCTCAGTTCTTACATTCGATCTTTTCATATATATATATATATATATATATTCCTGCACAACCAAATAAGACTCTTGTCTCCTGGAGTCGGAGAGGGATAGTTGCTGAAGAGTTTAGGACACATCCCCCTGCTCCAAACGAGCAGAGATACCGACCTTGGTAAATGAGGTAGGATTTTGCAGTTTCCCCCCTCTCTCTTAGGCCACTTGTGAGCAGAGCTATAGTTTTTCCCCCGTTTGTTTTGTGGTGGAGCAGTACCCGGTGATCCCCTTCACTCCATTTCTCAAACTGGTACTGAAGAAAAGTTTTATGGAGGGGTGGGAGGGAGGGAAAACACGCTCGTTAGTTCCGAGGCTGGCAAGGTACTCATTACAAATTTTATTTATTTTCCATCTCGGTCAGGAATTGTTGCAAAAGGAGTGAAATTAAAAGTAAGTTTCATATCGCTGAGCACTTAAAGAAGACAAAGACAGCTCTTTACCACTGTCAGTAGCTTAGAAATAGTATCCTATGCTAATCGGCCACGGCAGAAATGAAGATGGTTTAAATCAGATCTCATGACTAATGTATGAGTTCCCAATTTTCTTTATTTCCAGCTGCACGTTAGAGAACAAGGGTGCCTCTCCCAGATAATTCTGGTTTGTAGAGGTATACTAAAAAAAAAAAAAAAAAAAAAAAAAGAACTGGAAGCCGGTATCTCATGGCGCTAGCCAGAAAATAACAATCAATTAAAATCCTGCGGGCCACAGCTTTGTCTGCAAAAACGGTTTAAAAGCCCGGGTTCCCGGGATGTTATTCTCGATCCATTAATCACCCGCGCTCTCTATGGAGGCAGCCACCCCCTCGGCTCGGAAAAATGTTCCTTGCCCGACGTGTCATGTTTCTCCTCCTTGTTTAAAATAGAAAGTTCAGCCCCGTCTCCGGGAGGCACCGGGCTCCGCGCTCCCTTCCCCTTCAATTATGCAACAGTTTACACGGGGAGGCGAACGCGGCACACGCCGCTCCGGTGCCGCTCCTCCGGTCCCTCCACCGC
>JAHREE010000567.1:3137692-3160565 GCA_033628505.1 Tringa tobata
ATTTCTTTTTTACCAAGGCTGCTTTCTGTAAGGTTTTCATATGGGGCTCTGTAGCCTTCTGTAAGCTCTCAACACTTGAAGCTTGATGGAGTTGCATTTTAACTGATTGAAGGTGGGGCTGTTGGGCTGTGCCTCTTCCCCTCCTCCCTTCTTCACACTTCAGTCTCCTCCCTGCAGTGCTTTAACTACGTGCCATACGGGAGCATTTCAGGTTTCATAAAACAATTCAACTTCATTTTCCTCTGGTCTTTAGATTCAGGCAAACAGCTGTCAAGTGCTGCAGTGGAGGTGTAGCTTTCCTGCATCACCTTTACGCTGCTTGGGAAAATCTCAGGCCTGTTGAGAAAGTCCTTGGCTATTGTGTACCCAGGTAAAGAGCAGAGAATTGGTCCTTAACCTTACTCTGACCCTGGGCGTTTTCATAACAAGAAGCCAATGTACCTATGTATGTGAGTTTATATAAATCAGTACATGTATACATATACACTCGTTTTTAAATGGCATGAATCCTTTCACTTTGTCTTTCAGTGATCAGTTTTGGTAGTGAAAGGGGATGTACTAGTCTGACACTTTTAAGAACCGCTGATAGGCACCCGTTTTCTATATTTTCAGCCTCTTTCCTTTAGCTCATATCTAATCCACTGTGATGTTTTGGCACTTCTTCATTGTGTTTAATCTATAGGAGGAAGGGAGGTGGTTATGGTAGATGAGGCACCGCAACAGTTCTGGAAAGTATTAGAGTTTGTTTGGTTTTTTTTTAAATCATTTAAGATATTTCCTTACATTAAGGAGGATAGACCAGCACTTAATTAAAAGAGAAATTGTAGTATTTCCTACCACTTCTGTTTATGCAGAATATTGTCGTTACTGACTCTCTAGCATTTGAGAAAATGACTTTAAAAGCTGATGGCCGTAGCTGGCAGTAGTTGTCTTTGGACTGCTGAAAAGATTGTTAAGTTTCAGCTGCAAGTTTTGCTGCTGTTCATTTTTGTCTCTGAAGCTGGTGGCTGTTGTTCTGATTTCTCTGGATTGCATTCCAGTGCATAACCGAGGCAGCCCAGGGAAAACTGCTACTGACATTAAATAACCGATTTTTAATGATGTTTTTGGCAAGCAGTATCTCTATTCATTATACATATTTTTGCTTGTCATTGAGGCAGGTAACGTAGCTTTGAAGACTTTAGCAGGACTCATGCAGAAGACTGTAGACTTCTGTAACTGAACGGCAGCCACATTGTTTGAGCTCCAAATTGGCTCAAGCGTTCTGGCGTGGAACCCACGGCTGGATATGAAGTAATGGTTCAAAATAATCTGTAGGTCCTTCTATTACAGCGCATTTCTGGGCTGAGCTTGCAGTCTTTGCATTCCAGTGACAGTGGAGATACCATGCTGAGGTTGCACTGCTATCTTTTTTTTTCTTTTTTTTCCTAATTTGTGTTAACTAGTTTGTAGGCTGAAAGATTATTTAAAGGCTGGGTGGCTGCAGTGTTGAAAATTGACCTGAGGGAATTTGGGGAGTTGCCTGGGGCTTATTTTTTTGAACCCATTTTAATATGTATTCTACATCATACAAACCAAAATAATTTATTTTCTCTCCTCCGTTTCATTTACAGCAAAAGAAACAAAAAAACTTTAAGTTCACACTAGGGTTTAACTGCCCTCCTCAGTAACGTCTTTGTTGTGGGAAATACCAGCAGTGAGTAGGGATAACGGAGATTTGTGAATGTAGACTAGCAAAACTAAAATTGATTTTGACTAGTGGTGTTGAAAGCTTCACCTCTCCTTCACCTATTACTGTGATAAAGTGTATGGCAGTCTAGTTAGAGCCAGAGAAGGGTTCTGGGAAGTTGACATAGACCCTCTTTCTTTATAGTTGCTATGGATATTTGAATATAAGAAACATGGTATTTTTTGCTCTTCATTTTGTGTCAAAATACCAAGTATCTTGAAAAAATACCGATTCCTCGGGAATGGCAGACTTGTCTCTTACTCTCTTTTCACTGTAAAACTTCATGTTACTTAAAGCCAGCAGTAAGAATGCAGTATGTTTACGTGTCTTTTAAGTAGTTTATCCAAATGAAATATCTGCTTTCTCATGGCACGCTGCGTACAAGACAAGAACTTTATTACACAGGTACTGAAAACATCACAGTCTCTGGAAAAATCTAGCTAGTTAACCTTTTTATGATCTCTTCACCTGTTGCTGCCTCAGATGAGGCAGCTGAAGCAAGTTAGCGGTTTGCTGCCGTTAAATAGGTTGGTCTCCTCCTGTTCCACCCCCAGCTGCAGTCCTACACTTGTGCTGGCACTGACCTGGTGAGCTCAACTGTGGTACTAAGCCAGTGAGAAAAATTGCCCATCTAGGAGAAAAAACAGTATTTATTTCTTGGTGGAAGGTGAAACTGCGCGCTGTGGTACCAGGAAAGGGGAGGCAGAAGGTCCCTTGTCAGCAAGGCTGTGAAATGAGCCCTGCCTCTCGGCTCTGCCCGTGCCCTCGGCCTCTGTTCAGCTCCCAGCTGAAAGCCTGGTAGATGTGGTGCATCGCTGTAGTTAATTTGGGAGTGAAATACTTCAGCAGTTTATGGCACGCCAGACAAAGCACTATTGGAAGCATCTTTGGAAATACCGATACGGTTACTTGTAAGGATAAGGTGATGATCCGAAGCGTAAAGAAAGCTGAGAATATCTTTTCACCCCAGTCTAGTCCAAAGGAGACCCAGTGCTGGCCACAGTCTGGACTTATATCAGGTAGGTGACTGCTGTCCTTCCTATGAGGAAAAAAAAAAAGTGCTTGTGCTCATATTTCTTTTGTTCCCTCATTTCCTTCTGAAAATCGGTATACTTTGTTTAGGTCTCTCTGATAAAACAAGGAAAAATATGATTTTGCTTGATCTTTACATTATGGTAACTGGATTTTTTTTCCAGTCTACTCAGATGTGTTTATGCTCATTTTAATTCCACGTAGAATAATAAACTAGGTAAAGTAATTATGAAAGGCCTACGTAAAAGGTATCACCATTGGTGGAATGTGATGCCTTGACTTACATACTCAAATAATACTCAAGTGAGCTGCTGTGGCCAAGGTAAAGACACTTGCACGTAGTTTTATCTTCCTTTTGTCTGAATCCAACTCTGGGCAATATGATAATAATTTTTATTCATGTAGTCCAGGAAAAAAAAAGTCACAGGTGGAGCAGCTTCTGCCAACTTTGCTTTGTAATATGAGAATTAGTAAAGATGATGTAAATTATAATTCTCTGAATGTTTTTTTTTTTTTCATGAAATTGTACTGTGCTGATTAGTGTAGGTGATTTAATTATTTTTTTATGAGTTGGTGATGGGAGGTTCAGTTGGGGTGTTGTTTGTTTGTTTTTTCCTCCTTTCTCAGTTGTTTTGTTTCAGAATTAGCTCACTTGTTAGAATCCAACCTGTTAGCACAACAGGTAAACAACACTATTAGCAATGTTGGTATTTCTAATGCAGCGTGTTCCATATGTCAAGTTTCACTTGTGGTTACTTGAGAAGACGTTTCTGGTTTCAATATTATTTACTTCCCAAATCTGGTGACCTATCTGTTGTGGATAGTGAACACATGGTGAACATATGTTGTGAAGTCACATAAAGAGTTTATCAGAACAGATTTGGGCCGGCTAGCTTGCCCGTAAAGATAATGGCAAGAGCAAATTGTGCTGGTCATCTCAAATAACAGTAGAATACATAACAAATTTTAACTGAAGTACTTCATATTTTTCCCTTATTTTTAGAATGCACTTTTTTTTTTTTTTAAGTTGAGAGAAGCTGTTCTGAGCTCTTCATCTACAAACTTAGACGTTTGTAGATGTAGGAAGATAACTGAGGCCAGTAAGTGAAAAACAATGATTAAGTCATACACACAGGGCACTTTAGAGAAATATAGTATAAACAAACTCATACAAAATATTTCATATTATTCCGAGATGCATTTTTTTACATCTGTAGAGTTCTTGCATGTTCTAAGATTCAATGTTTAAGCTGAGAATTAAATGTCTTTCCTGTTGTGGAAGAAACTAAATGCCTAAAACTTCTATCTGTGCAATATCTAATATAATGTTTTAATTTTTTTACTGGACAAGATCCATATACCATTAATTTTATAATGCGCATATATAGAATTTTTGCAACAATTCACTTTGGATAGGATCTTTTTCTTGCTTTTGGCCTTGGTTGGGGGTTTTGTGCGGTGGGGGTTTTTTGTTGTTCTTGGTTTGTTGGTTGGTTGGTTTTGCCTCTTTCTGCTTAAAAAGATAGTATGCCAAGTATAGCTGTCTCTACAGTGGAGATGGATTAGTAGCCTGAGTGCAGATGAGAAAAACTGCAATAACATATACATTTGACTATTACAGTGTTTTGTAACTATCTGGATGTTATCCTCAGAGGTTGTGTGTTGCAGCAGTTGCACTCACATGTAGGTCACGATAAGGTTGCCTTCCTAAGAACATGTAGTACTTTTTTTTTTTTTTTTAAATTAAAATCCTGTTTTCAGTTGCTTATATTTTCAAAGCTGTTTTATTCTTAGTTGGCATCCTTGGGAGAAATTTGAAGTAGTTTACTTGTTTAATCTGAGAATCAGATTAGGGGAAAATACACTGTGTTCCCTGCTCCTTTGGGAAGTTCTTGAAACCGTAACAATGAGAAACTGTAGCAGGTCTGAATTACACCTTGTGGTCTGCCATTTGTGGTCCCTCTAGCAGCAGTGGGAATAGAGAGCAGAGGGACATTAGCTACTTCATTATTTGTGGGGGGAAAAATACTTTCAACGTGCTTAGTATTTGCTTGCTAACATGTGCTGAAGATTTTGTCTGCACTGACTACAGTCTGCCTCCTTGTAGCCCTGATAGACCAACTGGAAGTGCCCATGTGGGCTCAGAGCATGTTCTCATCCACCCTAGCAGGAACTTGGTAGGTCTTTCCCCCAGTGCCTCCTCCCAGCTTTCGTCCTAGGAGTGGTAGATCAGAAGGTTTGTCTTCTCTGCACTGTCAGATCCTTCCAGTTGGGAAGGAGACACAAGAAGGCGATGCATCAGAAATGCAGAGACCTGAGGGAGTGGGTGGGAGGACCTGAGGAAGAAAGAGTGGGTCAGGATATGGGCAGAACCCAGACAGGGGTAGGCAGAGTGGAGCAAAGCAGCCATCGGCAGCAATAGAGGGACAGAAATACTTAAGAGGGTGTTGGGCTTGTTGAACCAGGCTGGAGAGCAGAACTTTGATTCTGCTCGTGTCCTTGGGCTTCACCAAGTGCTGGCCACAGCTGGTCAATGAGGTCCTTGTGATGAACTCAGCTTTTGCCGGCTTGAGTAGCTGGAGCTTGATGCTGGGGCTTTTAACAGGGCCATACTCATGGTTGGCAGCAAATATCAGGCAAATCAATGGGTTTGGGGATGAGTTTTCTTGCTTTTCCAGATCTGAAGTCCATCAGAGCATTATGGTGTATTATGCTATCTGATTTTCTGCACTCTTGTTAAATTAGGTGATGAGCTTCCCCCCCCTCCCAAGTTTTGTTCAGATTTGAGGAATTCTAAAAACTTTCCCGGTAGCACAGATAATGAATTTATATGACAACCATCAGCAAATGTGAGCCTTCAGCCAGCAGGCTTGCTTTTCTTAGTCAGCAGTTGCATATTCCTTGGAAGCCACCAGCAGACTGCAGAGGTTTACGTGAAAGCCATTGCCCAAGTGACCTCTTAGACGTCAGTAATAGATAGATGTGTGTATTTTAAGTCCTTTATGTCCAAATCCTATTTGCACGTTTCTGAAGTTGGTTAACTAAGTGGTGTGTTGTTTTTTTTCCTGATGGATTAGCTTTGTTTTGCTAAAACAAGCTACATTTTGATACTTTCTTTCCCCCTCTGTGTATACATTCACTGCTAATATTTACAAGTTTACAAACTCGATCGCTATGGCAGGTAGAAGGCAATGTGTATTTCTCAAACCAGTAGAACCAGTGGAAAATATTTTAGGTATTTCAGGTGCAGTGGTTTAGTGGCTGGCTGTATTCCTGTTTTCTGATGGATATGGGGAGAAATGCTGTGGAGTTTAGCGTAGCACAGGCCCTGTGTTACTAAACAGCTGTGAGAGATTTCCTTTCCCTTGGGTGGTAGAATCTCATGTTTTTGGAGGGGAGGGAACGAGCTTCTGTCCCTGAGGTCAAACCACACCAGCAAACAGCCAGCATTTTCAGAAAGATTTACAGACTTGATAATGCAATAAACGGTAGTTATAATCACGTCCTCATGTTGGCTGAGCAGTCCTGTCTCTGTGTGAAGCGGGTGGTTAGCACTTCACATCGTTGGGGTGGTTAATTGAGTTGCATACTGTTAAACAGGTGAGCTTGAAAATTAATGCCGTGTTTCATCAGACCTGCTTGGACCTGCATAACTTGGGCCATTACTGTCTTAGGCAAAAGAACTGAATTTTTCCATAAGAATGTCTAAAAAACTCAGTGCTTTGTGATAGGGTTCCTATGATCCAAAAGTATGCCTTCTGCAGACTTCGAGGGTTGGTTTGGGTAGTTGACAGAACTAAGTTTTATCTGCTGTATTTCATGCTTCAGTAATGATACTGAGGTGGCAACATTCCTCCATCAGTAAACATTCATAATACTGAGATTTCAGTAAGGGACCTTACGCCACAGAGCTCTCCTCTTTCATCTGAGGGGGGTGGCAGAAGGACATATGTAGCTGACACTATTTTCAGCAAAACGTGCTGCCCTTCCGAGAAGTATCTGTACTTAGTGCAGGCAATTTGACTTGCCTTCATCCCAAGAAGTTCAAGTTTGGCCTTGGGGTAGAGACAAAGAATGATGTGGACACTCAGTGTTGCAACAGCACGGGGAAAATCCATCGAGTTTCACATCTAGGAGGTAGGATGCACCAGACTGTGAGAGAGACCCTTTTCTTTCTCCTAGGATGGCAGAACTGAATGGAAGGTCTCATGTGTTTTGGTAATATTAAGTAATAATGTGCTTATTTTCCTCTCCGGTTATTGACAGCTGTGTTTTTATGTATTGCTTCTGTTCCTTTTGTTGTTCTGTAAATATCAATATAAATCAATCTCTTATTCTTTGGTATGTTGTGAAGAGATTGTTCATATAATGAGGTATTAAAGGGGTCATTTAACTTCATTTAGCTCATCTTTGAAATGCAGAACGCATGTAAGAAAAGAAACAAAGTAGAAGATATCTGTGGAGACAGAAGTGGGAGCTTTGTGGCAATGTTTATAACAATTTAGGGGGGATATCTTGGAAAGTTACTACTGACAGGCAAAACCCAATACTTGCACAAAGAACTATGCAAATCTTGTAATAAACTGAGTTTTGGCAAACTGCACACACACAATACAGGTTCATTGCTTATATTTGAGCCGTTTATAAAGACTATTTTATTCATAACTTTTTCTGTCAGATGTCAGCACTTCCTGGCTTTCTTTTCCAATAGTCCCTATGTATAGTTTTTGTTTCTAAACTCTAGAATTTAGCAATCCTGAGCTGTCATTTCTCACATATATTCTGCACGCGTGTGGGATCATGCAATGCTCTGTGAATGGCAGTTCAGGAAAGTGATTTGTGTATGTGGAATTTCTGAAAGTTATCAGCCTCTCTGCCGGGGAAACCCCCTCTCCCTCCCTGAAAGCTAAGCACCCGCAAATTGTGAGCTATTAAAAACTAATACAGACATTAAAAGCCACGTGTCAAATGCAAGGTACTATTGCAAGTTTAGGAGAGATCAGATCCAAGTGATTGTTGAGGTGTGGGGGCTGGGCTCTGACTGGAAAGAAAGAGGATAAAGGATTTATGAGTGCAAACCAGAGCACTTCTTTTACTGCCAGTGGCAGGAGCCTGTGTCTGCCCTTCAAGGGGAAGAAACCCAAATTTTCACAATGCTCAGTGTTTGTGTGTGAATGTTGTTTGTCAGGTGGTATAACTGATGTAAAAGCACATAAAAGGGGTGTTTCTAATTCCTCGCAGTAAACCTGTACGTACGTTTCATATATGTGTTTATATTTACCTGCAGCCACTATGTGATTGGTTTCCTTCAGCATAGATGATGTCCACTGATGGTTTGGTTTTTTATTAAGAAAACATACCTTTGCAAGTGCTTTATAATAATAAATGTGTCACATTGCTCTGAGGCTATCATTCTTTGTAGCAGAGGATGTCGCATTCGGTTTTTAAGTATTGGGGAAGAGATGTGCAGCTAGTCTTTACAGTTCAGTAGCCTCACGCCAAAATTGCTCATAAGACAGTATAATTCATAGAGAAAGAACCTTGCAGTGACTAATGGGTTTATTTATGGTAAATGTGTGTTTTGACAACTGGGACCATACTTTTAATTTCCGTTTGTAAGGTGGAAGTTTGAAGAATTGGAGGGCTCTGACACGTCAAGAAAATTATGTGATTGGAAAAAGTCTTCATTTCCTCCAAAATCATTTTTCTGCAAAGACCTTTCATCCTGGCACTGCTAAGTTAGTTTAATTCCTCCAAAGGAAGTGTGTAGGGGGGGAACCCACAACACAACTGTCTCTGTTTCTGCAACAGGGAGGGTTTTACTGGCTGCTTCAATTCATTACCCCTTTAACTGCATATGGTTTTATCTCAATAATGGCCCGGTCACATACGGGAGATGAAGTTTCAGAACTAGGCTGTATTTAAAAATTTGTTTAGTTTTGGCTTTATTCTTTCTGGCTGAAACTTGTGTGAGGTAGACTATTGCTTTTGTGAAAACTGGATTGTCATCCAGTCATCTCATGGAGCAGAATGTGTGGAAATGGAGAAGTGGCAATCTCTTTCCCAGCGGTGGTATGTGAAGCTGTTCTCATTTGATGTGTTGTTAGGAGCAATGTGTTCTGGCCCATACAGTAATGAAGGCTGCAGTTTTTCTTTAGGACAACCAAAAAAAAAAAGAAAAAAACCCAACACATTTTTTGTATTTTTGTAGCAAATAGCTGCTGACTTGGAAGGGCTAATTCTGCACAGCCTGTCATGGTGTGGAGACCCTGATGGGCAAAAATAGCAGGCTTTTTCATTTGACTTCCTCTTCTCAAGGTGCTGCCAGCTCTGTTTTGATTTTTTTTTTTGAGTAGTAACACTGGTCTGTACTGGGAAAAGGGCATTAATCTGCCCCTTCAAGCCACCAGCAGCACAAGGTAAAAAGGAAGGAGAAAGCTGTACTGTTGGCTTGTTGTTCCCTGTTGTCCGGTTGGATCCCTCTGAGCACCCCGGTTTGCTGGTCAAGCTAGAGAAGGAAAACGTGGAGAGAGAGAATCCCGCTGGTCCCTGATCAGCATGTGCTGAGCTCTAGGTTGATCCACTTGCTTGTGTGTTTCCAGGGTTTTGTTTTTTCTGTAGGACAAATAAGAGCGACAAATAAGAGCATCAAAAAGCTGTTTTCTTCCACATTTAATATTAAAAGAAGCACTTACTGTTTCAATACATTCATATGAGCAAGTTCATTAGGTGCTTTAAAGAATTAACCAAACTAGTTATAAATGCTGAAATTAAGTCTATTCTTCAAATACAAGTTAAGAGAAGTGAATCAGTTACTTAAACGTCTCACAAAGTGTAAGATGTTGTTGTTGTATAATATCTGGAGCCTGTTCCCACAATTAAAAAAAAAAAAATAAAAATGCTTGGGATTACTACTGTGTGCAGGGGAAAACCTTGGTAGTAAACCCTGAGCTCACACGCCATCCTGGACATAAAAATAGCCAGTGTCCAGGCTACGACAGGGCTGGGAGAAGGCTTAGGAGGCAGGAGGAGATGTGTACTCCTTGTTATTCATTGCTGGATGTGCTGGTCAGAGATGGTTTTTACGTAAAAGGAAGTCATTTTAGATTGAAGGAAGGTTTTGTATTACCTCTTCTTGTTCTTTAGCTTGGGTATTTATTTAATCTTTACCCACTGCTGGAAATTGAGTCAGAGAAGAGAAAAAGCACAGACTTCTCAGAAAGCTGAAGGAAACGAAGAACAGTGGGGAGGCCATTCTGGGTCCTCCCAGCTTGTGGGGAGTCCCGTGCACAGCCGTGTAAGCACCCGTCCTAACGGCCACCGGGCAGGTCTGTTTGGCTTTAGCCTGAACTTCTCCCCTGCACGCCCCATGGCTGCCACTGATGCAGTTGTGTGAGGGGAGCGTGGCTGCAGCCCAGCGTGGGCTGTCCCTGCCAGAGCTCACCTGAAGGTGCTTCCAACTTCACCCTAAGAGCACGATGGTTTTAATTCGAATTGCCTTGCTTTTGTGTGTGTTTCTATGGAGCCTTTTTAAGATGGTTGGTAACGCGTAACTTTTTTACCTGGGGGTTAATGTTTGAAATGGCTCCTATTTTAAAATTATTATTTCGTAAAATAACACATGCTGTTGCTGACCGTCCCACCGAGATCTGCTCTGGGTGTTGAAATGTAATTTATTCAATCAAAGTAATGGCCAAACTACTAGTGTTTCCTCCCGGGACTAAAATTCAGCTGCTCAGTGAACTGTTTTGCGGTAGGGGAGAAAACGCTTTAAAAGGGATACTGCATGGAATGCGTGTCCCTTTCATATTCCACCTGGCACATTCTGATTTTATTGTACTCTTTCATTTAATAATTTTCTGCAGTGGTTTCTTTCCATGCGCTTTGTGCAGTCTTTCTCCCTCGCTTTCTGCAGCGGGAGAAAAATTTGACAACAGCTTTAAAATAGATATCATATAGTATTTCTGCATTTGTTTTTCCTATTTTGGCACGGCTGGATATGTGAGAAAGGCTTGCAGATTCACTGCGTGCTTCAGCCTTTGGCTGCTTTTATATGCATGTGTTGCTGACCACCCTGTTCACTCAGCTTCTGCTCCAGAAAGTAGACAGACAGAGGCAGCAAGTGAAGAATTTACTAAGACAGAAGAAACACAAGGTGGATTATGCTGGTAATAGTAGCAATTACTTGGTGTCTTTTCTTTTTTTTCTGAAGAACTGCTGCCATAGTTAGTAAAATAGATTAGATCAGATAAAGGAAAAATCTGCCCCTTTATTTTCTGCAGACGTGAGTGATCCTGTTCCTTGCAAGCTGAAGGATATGGGCAGACTAAAATTAAGCCATATCTGTTGATCACTACAGAGCTGTCTGTAGGGATTCTTTCTCATTTCCAGTACCATAGTCCCTGTCATAGTGAAGAAACAGTAATAGCAGCATCGCTGCCCTTTGCGTGCACTTTCTGTATGGATTTTCGTATAACCCACCTACTTAGAAGGAATTAGAATAGTAAGACAAGAAAATTTGAAACAAGATCTTGAGATTTAGAATATCTTATCCTAATGCTCCTTTTCCTCAGGTCCATAAAGCACTCTTGCTCCCCTAATTTTTGAGGTTGTGCTGTTGTCCCTCTGGTTACTTGCAGCCTACATTACAAAAGGATAATTCAAAACTGACTGGAATAAAGTGATGGACGGAGGGGGTTTTGTTTTATATGTCAACTGCAGTTACTCCTTCATGAGTTGTTTCTCATAGAGGTTCATTTCCATTTCTCTGCTCAGGCCCTTGTTTGGTGCAGGGGGGGTTGGTTTTTTTAATTATTTTTTTTTAATCACCCTTCCCCGTGAATGAGGGTGGATAAAAGTCACTGACCCAAAACACTTATTTTTACCCGGTTCTTAATAATTCAGATTTGTGAGCTCAAATAGTAAATTTAAAATTAATTTTTAAGCACAATTTAGGTGTGAAAATAGGACAGTTTATGCCTAAACTTGCTGTCATGTGTTAAAGTAATCCAACCATATAAAAGCAACTGAGCGCCATATTTATACTGAAGTTTTAAAGGAAATCAAACAAACAGAAGTTAATATTTAGGAAATAATCTCGAACAAGGGGCTCCTAAAAGTCCAAGCAAGGCAATAGCAGCCTTTTGTGCTGATACTGACACAGTGTCTTCATCGGTTCAATCAATTGAATTAGTTCACTTAAGGCTGTAAGCTGAATGTTGAGAGAGCAGGAGGAGATTTCTGCTTCCCATAGGGTAAAAGACAAGGTATCTATTAATTTTTAAATCTCTTTAAATACACAAAACCCCCAGTTTGATATCCTTTTGTTCTTGCATAACAGGTACACTGAAGGTATTTTTAAAAATTAATTAAAAAATAGTGGTTTGTTGTGCTGTATTATAATTTCATTCCGCATCTAAATATGGCTTTGTAGCAATCACAAACAGAAAGTTTAAAAAGGAAAGTTGTCTTGCAAGAAATATAGTCTTTGTAGAATGGGATAGTCCTTCCACATTTCAAGAAAAAAATATCAGATTTAATGTAGGGGACACATGAATTTGCCAAGTAAAATGTTTTAATAGTTACCAACCAAGAAGAATTGACCCTTCCCTAGAAAAACAACTAGAAAAACAAAAATGCCCCCAAACAGATTTATTCAGATCGAGGTTTCCTGCCTGATAATTTAAATCCTGATTAAAATCAGCAATTTAAATCACTTTGATTTATGTCAGCCATTCTGCCTTCAAACTGAGTGGGAACAGGCTGCGGCTTTAGACTATCTACTATTTAGCACTGCACTTACTCCGTCCTCCTATTTTAAGTCATTTACACAGTTTGTCTGATATCCATCTGCACTTCCTTTGCTGTGCTCATCAGTTCAAACACCTTCCTTTGCGTTTTGTTTTTTTTTAACATGAATCTTGTATTAGAATAAGGAAGGGGTCGAGTAGTTTAACAGTATAATTTAGATGACAATGCAGCACAAATGTGTAATTTCCACAGATGTCCATGAGCAGTAAATATTTTGTATCATAGTGAAATTTGTTTATATACAGTTAATTTCTTTTAAGTTTTTACCGTTTTCAGTTCTGTTGTTTTAATTTTTACTGGGCTAAAACTCAGTGACAACTTGATGAGATTTTTTTTTTTTTTCTTAACTAAGGACATCAAGCTCTGGCCTTCCCTGTCCCTTTTGCTTTAGCTTAAAATCATAAGAGAAAATGGTGCTTTTTCCACTCCAGCCTCCAGATCAGATGGGCTTTGTCCATGCTCAGCTGCCAGGTGGTGAAGGTGTGCGTTGTGGTCTTCAGAGCAAACAGACCTAATGAATGCACTGTTCTGCTAATGAGGGGGAATTGATTACTTTTATTTACCTAAGTTAACTGTGTTTTATGAGATATCATAATGGGAAGGTTTCTTACTTGCCAACGCAATTTCAGAATCATTTGTCATTTCAAGTGTCAAAAACAATGAAGAAAGACAAAAATGTTTAAGTAAAACACAGAAGTTGTTTTTGTAGAAATTGATTTGTAAACTGGTGGTCTGCTATTTTAGTAGGTGTTAGAAATGCAAAGTTGCTTTGATGGAGGATTCTGAAAAGCACTTTTCCCCCCTATTGAATAACTAGTGTTCAGACATTGTGACAAAAAAAATATTTGTGTTTAAATTCAAGAGTAATGCCCCAGATTTCATTCCACAATGTTTAGTTTAGAGTTAATTAGCTTGAGGGTTGTGAAATGCTGATGTCCTCTCCAGAGTCTTAGTTTCAGTGCCTAGACTGTTAAATGGCAGTTTTCATGTTCTTAAAGGAGAAAAAGTCAAATGGGATCAAGAAAGTTTAAAGTACTAGTAGAGGTGAGTTCAAGTTCCCAAGTTATGTAGTTCAGGTGCTGTTCAGTATCTGTTGGCCTGTCTTGTTGGAATGCATCTTTTTATCTAGTCTCCTCATCATGATTATTTAGTTGCATAGATTACAATAAAATCAGTACAGATTGAGACATGTTTCCATCACCAGTGAGTTTTAAGCCTGTGTTGGATTTGCTGGAGACCCAAGTCTGATAGCTCTTTATCCTTAGAAGGGCATGGGTGGGAAATATGAGGGGGCTTGATAGTAAAATTCCTAGAGGAAAAGGGGATATGTGGGGCTTAAAGGAAAGAAATTGTTCAGTAGATGTTTTACTTTTTTGATTGTACAGATCTTGTTGCAGTAGGAAGCAAAGGGGAAGTTACCAGGTTTTTGCCTTTCTCAGTAATTCCTGGAACAAGGAGCCCGTGACTGTGTTTGGGAAATACCTTGCACACCTGGGATGCAGCACTGCTCAGAGTGAATGAGAAGCACAGTTCACGGTGGTTTTGATTAGTAAGTTTGCTTCATCACAGTGCATGGAGATGCACAGAGACAAGAAACAAAATCGGAGGTTGCAGTTATTAGAAGTGACTGAAGTGAACAGTTAGTTTAAAGATTATGTAATAATATGTAGCATGACAGGCGGTTTTGCCAAAAATGCTAATGTAAGTCAATGTTTACCTAATGAAAATATAATTAATACTATTACCAATTCAGCAGTCCGTAGAAATCTTCTAACAAATGCAACTTCCTGTAGAAAAAGACAGAATTTTCTATCTTTCTACTCAGGTGTAGTTTGCTAACTGTAACCTGATGGACCATATTGGATAGGGCTTAGCTGGAGATTGCTGGAACACCTTGATCATTTTTAATTTGTAGACATGTATGTAAGAGAGAACGCTTTTCTCTTTGTAGTTACATACTGAGTGCAGAGTAATAAAATATATTTGCATACCTATCTCTCCCTCCTCTCCCCCCTCCCGGATTCTGTGATTAGAAAAACAGTAGCAAATATCAGCTGTGACCAACCTTTCCTTTCTGACCATGGAAAAAGATCAAATTTTGATAGCCTAAATATAGAATTTCTAAAATTGGACTGTGGGAAAAAATGGGAAAATGATGACATGCAACAGATTAACATGGCTTGATCTCCTTTTCCTGGTTCCATTTGTGTTAGAGTGTAGACAGATACATCCAGGCCATTTCTTTGCAGATCCACATGGCTCAAAACTTCTGTATAGAGTGAAGTCTTGAAAAATGAGTTGTCATTCATTATTTTGTAGGAATAAAAATGGATACCTAATGGAGTAGCACAAGAGTAGAAATGGTCTGCCGTGCATCACAGTTGTTAATAAATAAATACCTGTAGAGTTTAAGTCTGCATTTAATGATACCTGGAGTGCTCAGCCGAAGTCTAACTGGCGTTCACAATTAGTTCGAAGATCTTACTTTTCTATGAAATTCACACCAGATTCCCCCACCTCCCCCCCACCTTCAGTTATACTAGAATAAATAATATAGGCTCTAATCTTAATTATTTTTCCTTAATTGCTGTAGCTGAGAAGCCCCCTCACCCCCTCCCGCCTTGGTGAGGAATTATAGCAATATTTGCTGGAAAACGCTTTTCGTGCAGTTTGAAACTTCAGTTGAGCATAACATTTTCTCTAGATACTGGTAGGCAGAGTTACTGCCAGATAGTCTGGTCTGAGGACCTGATCCAGCAAGGGCCTGGAGCAGACTGTACGGATGGCTACATGCATTCCAGACAGAGATTAGATTCAGTACTCTCACACCTGTAGGCAGGTTTAAGGTTTAATATAATAAATGTTAATGAGAAATATGAAAACTCACGAAGAAGGCAATCTATTATGAGAAGGGAAGGAGAAGATGGTAATGGCTCCAATGTCAATAGTGTCTAACTGTTCATTAAGCCAGGGTGGAAAGAGAAATTAAACAGATTTATTTATGAAAAATTATGGTCGTAGCTTTACAAATTGTGGCTCGCTAGGTAAGAATAAAAATGCAGCACGTATTTCTAGATGAGTTTGCAGTATTACTGAGTGATAGAGAGGGTTCTGTTGGTTTCTGCATAGTTAGCAGTTTGTTGCGTAAGTCTTTACCTTCCCTAAAAGCTGGGCTTTTTCAGGGGAGGTGTCTGTGGCAGCCTGTAATTTAATACCTCTCATTACTCATTAGCAAAGGCATCCAGGTTCACATTGTAGGTGTTTCCCTTTAGTCAGGCTTCTCTTTAGAAGACGCGGTTGATTGTGATTTGTGGCTTTCTTTGCAACTAATTTTAGTTTACTTGTTGACGTACAGGAATGGTCACTGCTGAGAGTTTTTGATCATGGCATAGTTTCTGTTTTCATCTTGGCAAATCTGTTAATTGTCGTATATTAGGAAAGTAAATGTTTTTATTAATCCTTCTCTGCTGCATATATTCTCTAGGATTAGCCTGATGTCTGCTGTAGGGAGATAGGGAAATAACGCTAGGGGAGGAATGCTGTGGCTTGCCTTTCAGGAAGGTGAAGATCTGTTAGGGGATTTCTTGTGTTTATTCCTGAGGAAAGACTGAACATTGATTTAAAGTTTTGTGGGTTGGATGTTCACCAGACTCTGTACAAGTACTAGATCTCCAAAACAGTAGTTTAATGAATACACTTTTTATCTCTCTTACTATTAGCAAAACCATCCTTCTTACAAATTAGAGAAAGTAGTAAAAGGGGATTTCACACCTGTAAATCGGTATCTGCTAGTCAACTATGAATGAAGCCTTATTGCAACAGCTGTCATTGTCATAGCTAAGCTTTTGGTTTCAGCTGGAGGTCAGCGCTGTGAAAAGCATATGCTTGTTGTGAAATAAACTAGGAAAGTATTGGTCCCAACTGCTGTAAAGCTTCTGTTCTCTGTACTGCATCAAACTGGCAAGCCCTTGGACTTCAGGTGAGATTTTGAAATACACAGGAACCTGCACAATAAGACTTTAAATTTAGTTTAGGATGGGTTTTGTGGTGTGGTTTTTTTTTTTTTATTAACAATAGCTCTTAGGCAACACAAGTTAGGCATGTCTTTGGGTTGATGTAAAGCCTAGCAAACAAGTGTTGTTATGACTGCAGGATTCTGCATCCGTATGAAAATAAATCAAGCCTGAGAGGATAGATAAATAAATACCAGAATAAAAATGCAGTTAGATACTTATTAACATGTGCAGTAGCAGTGAAGCTGGAAATGTCTAACCGACATGTCCGATTGAACGTATGACTTGCTGTTTGTGAGCATGGTGGCTCAGTAGTATAGAAGCAGTCACTGTTTGCAAGTTCTGAATGTGCAGATACGTCCATATCTGGTACATCTGTCTGAAAACACCTCATCTGGCGAAGCAGGTATTAAGTATTAAACCTCTCCTCTTCAGCGTGCTGCCAGCTACAGCACTGGCCCGCAGCTTCAGCTGCTTTGAACTGCCCGTGAGGACACCTGTACTTAGGGAGAAGATGCATGATAGATGTGGAAGCACGTGGTGCATAGGTACACAGGTCTCTTTGGTCACTGTTTTTTTGCTGTTTCTCTGATGCTTCCCATCCCTTCTGAGCATGATTCACATTTCTGTTTTCTTCTCCTGCCTGCTGTGCTCATCACATTTTGGCTTCCACTTGTCTATTTAGATATAAATAGCTATAAATATAAATAAATACTATATATAAATACATATAAATTCAGATAGATAAGACGTTATGTAAGATTTTCTGACCTGTGTTACTTTCAGTGGTAGGATTTTGCTCTTCTGAAGACTCATTGGGTCATAGTGGTTTCCACACAGGTTTAAAGTCTTTGATGGCCCTTAGCCGCAGGAGTTAAGAGTATTAACAGACTGAATGATGCCTCTGAACAGTGCAAGAGGAGCAGAACAGCAGAGTTCTGGTACTGGGTGTTTGTTTTTCTACCCTCCTGTTTCTGCAGTGGGTTTCTGATAGCAGGTCACCAGACTTTGCTTCTCCATCTGGTCCTTTCCAGCTGGCTTGTTGCCAATAAGCCGCGGTGTGAAGTTTTCTGTGATCCTGTGCACACGCCAGATCCCAGCCAAAGCAGTGTCTCCTGCTGTCCCGCTCCACACCCCGTGCCCCTCCTTGATAAGGAGTTAGATCCTCGCAGCAGGTGTAGATGTGAGTGAGGCTTGGGGAGCAAGGGACTACATCAGCGTGTAGGAGCCCGGTGTTTGGACCGTGGACATGTGGGAGCCAGGGAAGCTGGTGAAGGAGCTTCCCAGCTTCTGTTCATTCCAGCAGCTGAACTGCAGGAGATGCGCAGAGCACCGAAATGGCTGGATTAGTGCAAAGGTAGACTTGTGACCTTTCCCTGGCTTGTTTCCAGCGTGACTTTTTTCACTCTAGACTAGTTCTACACAGTGCTGGCAAAGATGCTGCGTGGTGGTGGTCTGTGGCTATCCCCCTGTGGCTACTTTCTAGCCTGTCCATGAGCACAGGCCCCTGGACGTGGAGATGCACTGCCCGGTGCATCAGCAGTCGATTTCACCTCACAGTATCCGGAATTTGCTAGACAAGATGCTTTCTGACCACATCAAGCTTCAGTGAAGCATGCTGTTGTGGCCCTTGGCTCATTGGGGTCATTCCTAAAGTCACCCCAGGCAGGGAGAACACTCAGGCAGTTACCGATGAAACGGTCTGTCCTTTAGAGCGATTAAACAGTTTTTAATTCTGATTTTTCCTGTTTTCTGACTTTGTAGAGTCTCAACGCTGTGACCAAAGCTTGCTTTTCGTTGCAAATTTGCAATAATTAAAAAAAAAAAATCTTGCATAATAAAACCTGGAGTGTGAAGAAAAAAAAGGAGAATTTTATGCTCATATTTTGTTAAACTGTTTTTCTGGTTTAATGAATTATGCTTTTAGTTTTTGCAGTGGCTCTGGGTACCTATTCATTTACCTGCCATTTCTTCATCAACAACGGCAGGTGGGTTCTGTCAGACCAATTCAACTTCTTTGTCTTCCTTCTGGACTCTGTGTGTGTGGTGTATTCTGCACAGGGATATTTATCTCGGATTAGCAATGACGGATAGAGCCGGCATGCTTCCGTAAGAGCGAGAATTGGTTTTCAGGCTCTACCTATTGGTTATGTATGAATTAATAGTGGTTTAGTGAGATTAAAACCAGGAAGTGGCACCTCGCTGCTAATACCTTTTCAGAGTTCAGATGTTGCACACACAGGAACTCTGAAAGATGGGGCTCATAAAAGAGTGAAAATATGTTATTTGAATTGATCTTTCCCATGGAAGAGAGAGAAAAAGGAATTAAGGGCAGAAGGGTGAGGGACAGGGACCAAATCTTCTTTGAAGAAGTTCTGAAGTAAAGCATGCTTGACACTCTAAGATAACTCCCACTTGTTTTTTGGTTAAGATAGCGCGGTGGTTTTGATAGTACTGACATGCAAGTATAGTGGCAATACACTGCAACACTAAGACACCAAGGAAATAAAGGCAAGGAATCTATTTGAGAGACTGTACCTCTGCATTTGTAAAGTGAAAAAAAAAATTAATAGTTTGGGGACACGGTCTACCTCTATCATGGAAGAATCGCCAAGCTTCCATTTAAGGTAGCTGGACCTGATTAATTCTTCACTGGGAGACGTCCAAGAAAAGCCATGGTGCTAGAGGAAGAGTTGTTCGCAGTGCTGTAGGTGGCACCCTTCCCTTTGAGATGGTGCTGAACCAGTGCCAGAAGGAAGGGGTAGGCGGCCCTCTGCGGAGAGGAGCCCTGGACCAGATGCTCGGCTGGTGTCAATCCGCACAGGTCTGCTGAGGTGCCTGATTTACGCCAGCTGAGAAATCTGTCCTTCTGTCTTACAAACGCCAGGTGAAAGCGGAGTTCTGTCTACTCATCATCGGTAGGGATTCCACAACTCTTCCTCTCTGGGACCTGCTGTGGAGGCTGAGCCCCACGCCAGGCCATGCCTGCTGCCCCTCTGGAGGTATCCCCACAGTCCCAGTAGGCAGCCTGTGCTCTCTCTGGTGCCCAGCTGCAGAGGTGGCTGCGTTTCCCTGGTGGGCAGCATCCTGCCCACAGGCACTAAGTTTTTATCGTGATTTGGGAGGGAGGTGCAGCTCTATGGAAGCTCAAAGATACTATTGCCTTTGTTGGTTATAACATTTTATTTGGCTAATGTGTTAAAAAGATACTCCTTAAATCACAGCATCGCTTCCCTTTAAAGTGATTTTGCCATGAACGCTGGAGGTAACACAAGTATTCAGATGCACGCTTGAACTACGCTAGAGCTGAGGGTCCTCAGACCTATTTGTGTTCCTGTAAGTACAGACCAAAAAAGACTGGCTTTTTATTTACCTTGTGGTTTGGGAGTTGAGAGTTAGGACTCTGGGGCCCGAGCACACAGTCAAGTCCCTGTGTGTCAGCTGATCCTTGGTAGCAGTGTATGGCAGATGCAAGTAACGTGCTGTGAATGAAGCATTCAGTTCCCGCTGCTGACACTGTGGCCTAAAGCGCCCAACTAAAAATATGTCTCTAAAATGGGCAGTCATCTGACATTTTTATTCACTAGTGTGGTTTGGACATGGGTGGATGAAACATTCCAATAAATTACTGTATCTTATTTGTCCGTCTGTTTCTGATTTATCGTATTTTACTAATTCAAGAGGTATTACCTGCCTGATGAATCCGAGCTTTGATACTCTGACCAATTTGCATTAAGGTGCTTGGAGGAGAAGGAAAGGTTGGGACAGGGAGTATCAAGCAGAAAGCGGACCTTCTGTCATTGATTATGGCTGTGACCTGATCCTCCAGTACTCAGTTCTGCGCCAGAAGGTATTGTATTCGCATCTACTGCAGAGTGAGGGTCCTGGGCACTTGCTGTCCAGCACTTGCCACGGTTCAGAATAGGTGCCCCTGGTCTTTGTCACTTGTGTTCTGCTCTGTAGCATGGCTGTCCTCTCACTTCACTATGAGGTAGGGAAGTCACGTCCCTGTTTTACAGGTGCAAACCGAGTCTAATTTTCCCCTCACCTCCTGGGCTGGGGCAAAGCACTCCATCAGTCCATCCTAATTGTGGCTGTGGCTATAAACAAAGGAATAACGTTTTGGCATTTTCTGCCGGAAACGGAGAGAACGCAGCGATCCTTTAGGGACGGAGATCAGAAAGGATACAATTCTGAAGCTGTTCCCTGCACCTCTCCTTCAAGAATGAAAAAGCGAGGGGTAGCCTGAAACTTTGTTCAAGGGGGTGAAATGGAGAGGAGGAGCTGCCACTCAGCTGCCCGGGGCACAGGGTTCCCTCTGTGCTTCTAGTGACGAAGCCGTTGCTGCCGCACAGTGCAGTATGGTGCTTGCTCCTTTTGATAGGAAGAAGTTTTCCAGGAAGGGGAGGGGAAAAGAGGGCAGCTGATATCCTCTCTTTCACCTTCAGTGCGAAGCCGAAAGGATCTTAAGTGATGCTCTACGAATAGCAGAGAAATTTTGATTTATCCCTCTTAGTTCTTGGTACATTCCCCTGCTTCTGATTAGTCCTTTAACACTGCAAAGAGGCAGTTTGCTCGCACTGCTACATTTTTGTGTCAGTCACAGCCTGGCTTTTCTCTCTTTCTCTCCTTCCCAAACCCACTTAAGGTCTCTTTCGGGGTTGTGTTTTGGGTTTTTTTTTTATTTTCTTTTTTTTGTGTGTGTGTGGTTTTTTTTTTGGGTTTTGTTTTTTTTTTTTTTTTTTTTTTTTTTGCAAAGCAGCCATGTGAGAGGAATAAAATAATTTTGAAGAGCATTATATGGTGAGAATTTTGACAATGAGTGGAAGATTGTAATTACTCTCTTCCATTAGACTCAGTGGCTTTGGACAGATAAGCTGTATTGAAACGTGTGACCAGGGCATGGGATCATGGATTGTCTTTCACTGTTGTCATGGCGACAGTGATGCAGGTGGCCTATAACTGCCTGGCTGTCAGATCTTATACATCAAACTGGTGCTAAGTGAAAATATGTTAGAGGCATGGGGGAAAAATTGCCAGCAGTGTTTATAGGATCAGGTGGAAGAGAGATAGGCAGCTTTAAAAGCAGCTTTTTGTGAAAGCTGTAGATGGCTCGGAGATGGTTCTTTACAGTGTTTATGCCTTCGTATGAGCAAAAACAGGTTTAAAGGGGAAAATATATACAAATATATCTTTATTATGTCTTTTCTGCTTTCTCAAACTCAAGATGATGATGGTGTTAGGCTGATATAGAAAAGAAATGGGAAGAAAGGCAAATACTTCTAGCTGACAGCTGGAGCAGACCCTAGAACCTCAGTATTAACTGAGGGAAATATGATGTGTTCACGACTGTACCTTGGAATGTAATTGCTAGTAGAAAGTTCACCAGAGTAGAGACGTTAAAGGGATATCAAAACTTAAACTGTGAAACAGCATCTTAAAGCCAAGATGTCTCATAGAAAATACCCATTAGACTTGCTACAAAGTAATTTCTTTTTCAGAGCAGTTGTCTTTCCTAATGGGTTTGTAGTCTATATTCCATGAAGTTCCAAATAGAATCTGACTCTTACCCCTCCCCTTTCCAACCGACAGCACCTTTCAAACTGCTGAGATTTACAGCAGTTCCTGACACTCAAATTAGTTAATCTGTATAATTGTGCTAACTATCACTGCCTTGTACTAGCTATTGACCTACCTTCGTTCTCTATTGGAGACCAATTCGTGGCAAAGAGAATAATGAAAATTATGGTAAAAAACCCAACCAAACAACTTTTATTCTAGTCAAATGTCAAGTATTTGTTTCCTGAAATACTTTGTCCATGGGAATTTAGTTTTGGGGTTGGACAATTGGCTAGACATTTTGGGGTTTTGTATCGTCACCTTTGGAATCATGGCATATTTTGCAAGATCATAAACAGAAAAGCACTAAAACTGAAGCGTAATCAAGAAGAAGAGTTTTTAGTGTAAGCCTAGCAGTCAACAGTGAAGCTGGAATTGTTTGGAATTCTTAATTGCATGGGATTGTGAATTGGAAGACATCAGCCAAGCAATGCAAATGTTTTATCAGTTGAAAAGTATGACTAATCTGCTATGGCTACAATTTTCAAATGAAAAAGAAATAATTTTTTTTTTTTTTTTTTTTAAATTCATGGCTTAGTGCTTTCTGACTTAGTATTTGGCTTCTTCATGCTCCAGAACCCAGCATTACATGTTTTGGTTTGATGTATCTCTTGGTTTTTAGATGATAGAAATGTGTTTATTGATAGTAGGAGGAGCTTTTATTTTTCAC
>JAHREE010000567.1:3180562-3198103 GCA_033628505.1 Tringa tobata
CCGCCACCTTTTATTCAAGTGTGTGTTTATAGGGGAATGACAGAGGGCAGAACTCAACTCGTCTTCCTAATTTTTAAAAATAAATGTTTTCTTTCCTCTCCCTCCTCCCCCAGTTAGACATTTTTACATAACAAAAACAAATGGTCACAGGAATGAAAGAGGAGGTGAGCTTAAGATTTCACAACTCTGTCTATAACTTTATTTAAGAATGCAGAATTTCTTTGGCGTTCTGTGCTGTGGGGAACTTTAACTGAGGTTTGCTGATGAAAGCAAGAGTGTATTTATAGCACCCGATCCAGGATAAGCAGATGATGGCTAAATTAACTAGCAGCAGAAATGGCCCGGGACACTGCTAACCCAACCAAGGGATCATCTTCCCCATTAGCCCTGCTGGAGGAGGGCTGGTGGAAGCAGTGAGGCTGCCCAGATCAGCCAGCGTGCTCGGGGCAGGGTTAGGGGAAGGTAGTCTCGTCCTCAGCTTGTTAGTTTTTTTTTAGGCATTCAGGTCATGATGGTAAAGCAGAAAACTTCCACATGAGGGAAAGAGGGCTATTCTTCTGGTCTGTGCTGCTGGGGAACTGCTCGCACTGTGCTTGTGGTGGGCTGTGAAAATTTATGCCAGCAGAAAGAACTGGGGGACGCAGCTGGCCTTACTCAGTGCAGATGACTAGGAAGATTACGTATGGTGTACCCCAGCTCCATGGGAATAAGCGGTTAGAGAGGTATCTGCATCCCAGAATTAGGCTGCTGGGTGTTTCGAGTCAGCCACAGACAGGTAGCTGGAAATACTCGCTCGGGGAGGTTGCGGATGAAGGTCAGTCAGGGTTGATGAACGAGTATTGTTAAAGTGGCGACAGCCATGTTCTCTCGTAAGAAAGCTGCTGTGAGTTGTAATTGTGGAAATGATATACAGATGCACGACGCTGGGGCATAATTCTGCTCTGAAGCCTGCAGAATTCAGGTTCTGCTCCCGGGCGTGCTCCTGCTGGTGGCTAATTTTCTCTGAAACAAGTACCTCATTGAGGGACCGAATCCTGTCCCCTCTTGCTAGGCAGAATCACGGCGGTGAGGAAGGGTGGAGGGAAGGCTCTGGGAGTCGCTGCGCTGCAGGGAGAACGCTTGGAGGTTTGGGGGTCAGACACGGTGTAGCTCATCTGGCAGCTCACTCTCCCAGGTGTGGAAGAATTGGAGCTCCAGGGCTCAGTTTACTGAGGCTGGAACAGGTTCTTCTCTGTGTCATGGGGAGAGGAGCCGTGTGAGCACCCCTGCACCTCCTTGCCCAGCTGTCCTGGACGTGCTTGGGTCTGTGGTGCTAGGCACTAGAGGGAGATGTCAAGACGTGATCTTGCTTGAGGCTGCTCCAGTAGTGTGCACGTTCTCAGGTACCTGATGCCTTTCCAAATCATATGTAGGAGTTCCTGTATCACGAGAGGGGTTATTTGGTAATAAATTGTAAATGCTTGCCCATTTGGACATAAGCTTGGCAGCATCTTGTTCAGAAACCTTCATCGTGAAGTGTCTGAAAGAGCATAAGTCTGGGAATGTTTTTCTTTCCGGGCGATCGCCTGCCTTGCTGCCTGGGTGTGGATGGCCCTTCTGCTACAGAGAGGGCACTCCGTTTGGTCAAAGAGACACCAATAAGGCACGTTGGCCACTAACTCCTATCTGGGTGAGGATTTCAGTCCACGTTTTGCTTAACAGCTCTTCCACAACACCCGCACCCCTGAGCAGCGGCAAGAACCCAAGACTGCCTGGCAACTAGGCTCCCCGAAGCAAAGGAGAAGATGTGTCCTGCCAGCCCCGTGGCCCCCCTGCTCTTTTGAGGAAGGAAACCCAGATGTCAAAGGAAGCTAGCCGCTCGGTATCAGTCATGTACCGAGGGTCTCACCCTTACGGAGTCCTTGCAGCCGTAACACACCGCTCCGTCGTACCTTTGCCCCTCGGCAGCCTGCGTGCCATCCTTCCCGGCGCCAGTCCCAGCCTAAAACCGGGTCAAGTAGCTCTGTCCCGAGGCTCGAGGCATTACCGCTCCTGGAAGCGACTCAACCGCAGTGACTAAAAGTTTCCCCGGGAAATAGATTGGATCCTTAACGAGCAGGTGTTTTACGAGCTGATAAAAATGATCTCAGGGGCCGAGAATCAACCTCACAAGTGGAGAGACCAGAAATGATCAGTGGCTGTTTCTCCCGCTGCTGCGAGTCAGAAATCAAACTGAGGGTTTAGTGCAAAGAGGGTTAAAACACTAGTAATTCAGTGCCTACCAGCTGGGAAGAATAATAAAGCCTGCATTTCTGTGTTGGTACGGGGTGAATGCTGCAGAAACAGGAATTTTATTACATAATTATGCCTCCTACAGAAAGCTTTTGGTGGGGGGGGAAGAGAGAGAGAGAAAGCCAGCAGGGCTGTGCGTCATTAAAATGACACAGAACATGCCACCGCGCTCAGAGTCCTGTGTGTGCTTAAGACTGTGCAACACGCAGATATTCTTCACGGCCTTGCCGCATGCATGAATTTCAGTTTGCAGGGTTCCCAGCTGGGAGGGAGGCTGCCTAACCCAAAACGTGTGCTTGGACTTTCTGCCGTGGAAATGGAAGATGGGAGGGCGGGGGCGTTTTTGTTGTTTGTTATTGTTTTACCAAAGATTTAATTAAATGATTGAAAGGAAAGGGAGGGGAAAATGCAATTCCTAACTCAAAAAATGCTGACTTGAGCACACTCCCTTTTAAAGGGCAGCGAGGCTCGGGGGCACTGCGGGGTCCATGAAGCCCTCCTGGATCATCTGTGGTTGCTTCGTGGTGTGGCCCCTTGGCCTTCTGTAGGAGTGCTGCTCATAGGCATTGGTGGAAGTTACACTCAGCTGTTGTCGGGAGGAGGTAGTTCACTCACAGCAGGAGGCCATGAAAAGCACTTGGAGACTCAGGAAAAAGAGGTTCTGGCAATTTTGCTATTGGCAAAAAGAGGACTCTTTACCTCAAAGCACTGGGCAAGCAACAAATCATATTAATGTCTTTCGGGATGGATTGAGCAGCACTCTTCCTCTTGTACAAGTGCAAACTCTGACGTTGAATGATTGTAATTCTGTTCCAGAAATGGCAGCTCCATGGATTTTCTCTGAGCATATGCTTAGTGGTCTGTCTGATGAGATTTGTAAGTGTTTTCTGTTGTCTGCTCCTTCTCTAACATCCAAAGCACAAAGTTGAGAGGAAGGGAGAAGATACTTCCTTTTTTTGTGTGCGTGCTGTCAGCAAGCAACCGATGCAGCCGGGAAGAGCATTCTTCTATCTGATTTTTCAATTCTGTATAAGCCAAAACTAAAGCATTCTTTCTGTCCTGAAGAGCTTACAGTTAAAGGGTTTCATTCAGAAAAATATTTAAACCATCTGTATTAACAACAGCATTTAAGTAGGTTTTTAAGTACTTGTTTGGATTGTATCCTAATAAGGATGCTTTGTTGAATGGGGCTGAAATAGAAAAACTGAAGGCAAGGTATGGAGTGTGTTAGTGAAACACCTGGTGACGCCTGGCAAGCATTTTGCTGCTTCCATTTCCTTTCATCTGCTTTGCTTTAATTGATTCCATTTTTATTGTTTAGTGAGTTGGACAGGGTTTGATGGAGGCACGCAGACGTAGCACCAGTGGCATAGGGAAGAGAGAGGAAGCAAAAGAGTGGTATAGGTGATGTACTCAGGGCCATTCTATAGGGGAATGGCAGAGGTGCCAACGAAAATCAGTGTTTCCTGGCTTCTTTTTTATACATGCAAAGCAAAGATCACAGCTACGTCAGTTCCCATATAGATGGGAGGCATGAAAAGGTGGATTTCCTTTAATATTGGGTTCATTTGGGTGTTCACTTGGCTGTTGGTACCCTGTGGGGTAATCATGTGTGACTTTTGGCAGCACTGGAAAAAGAAAGCCAACTCGGAAATACTGGGTTAAATTCTGACCCTTATCAGTCCAAGCAAAGTTAATGGGCTTGCATTACTCTAATTAGGAATGCAAAGGTTTAGAGGTTGCTTAGTTACTGGGCCTACAGAGATTTCAGACAGTAGGACATAACTCATGTATCTCCCAGATATATTTTTATCACCACAGTCACGATAACATGATATATCATGCTGCCAGGCTGCTACTGTAGATGAAACATTTCAGCTGGTGGTTTGCGTGTTGCACTAGACCCGTAGTGTGCTTCTGTGTGGCCTCCCACTTCTTCCAGAGGATGTGAGAATGCCTCCTCCTGTATTGGCTCTGTTGAAAGCCAATCTTTGTCGTGCCATCTCTACCTTTAAGGATCTTTTTCTTCTCCTGGATGTGTGCAGGGCCCCGTGGACGAGCACATCAGAGCATCAGTACAACACACAAGGTTTCCAGACTGGAATACAGCCGCTCCCAAGGTGAAACCACCTAGTCAATTCCCTCTGTTTCAGCAGACCTTTTCCCGGCACATCCAGCAAGTCATAACTATTCATTTCAATGACACAACCAAGATGTTACTCCTATTAGCACCGCTACGGCGGCGGAGTGGCAACGTTGGGTCTCTTCTTGCCTGAACAAAATTGTCAGGTGGGTTCGAGCACCGCAAAGTCCTTGGTAGTGGCAGTAATGTAAGAGGCAGAGAAAAGCAAACTTCACAGCGGATCTGTGCTGAGCTGACAGTAGCGGAGGTTGGAATCGATCGAAAATCATTGAGAGAGAACAGAAAGGCTGACTTAGTTTTAACCCCATTCTTCAAGTGCTCTCTCTGCCTGACTCAACATGCAAAATCCCACCAGCCCAGCTAAGGTCAGGGAACGGGAGCGAATACAACTGTTTTATCTGCCTTACCCACACAAAACGTTTCGTGCCTGACCGAGTTGGGTGAGCCATCAACAAGCTACTCGATTATAAACCGAACATATTAGAAGCAGTGATGTTTTACAAATCTCCCTGTAAGTCTGCAGTTTAACTTAAACAAGAGGTCAGGGGAATTTCTTACCCGCTGAACAGCCTGCCCAAGTATAAGCTACAGAGTCTCTGCCTACACGAGGCAGACACAGGAGGCCAGCTCCATGTTCGTAACGTTCGCTGAGCCTTTCTGATGTAATGTCAAATATTGAAATTAGCTTGCAGTATTTTAAAGCTGTAGCTAAAACTAGCAGGGCTGGTATGATGTAAGCGCCTGGATAAAGCCAAGAGAGCACGTGCATAGATGGAATTCTGGTGCCACTGAAGAAAGCGGGAGGCCTTGCGGTGACTGCAGCGAAATCCAATTTTACCTGCAGTGTTTAGCAAGTTGAGGCCTGGGCTTTTCATTGTTACCCATTTCCTATCATCTTCATTGTGAGGAGGCAGATGCAGCTTTATTTTACTTGCAGTTCCTGTGAGCTGAGAGGCACAACAGAGAGCTGGCGATACATGAAAAGAGCCTCTAAATAGTCTGTGCAGTTCCATAGGGAAATATGATATAACAGGCAAAATACCCGTGACCGACACATGATTTACACATTAAACCATAACCTATGATGGGGTACTGGCTATTAGAAACTACATAACCGTGTAGAACAAACGTCTTGAATTATTCTTTACTAGTGCTTATAATGTCGAACACATGAATTTTCCCCGAAGACCCTTAGAGATAAAAGTCTAGAGGGAGAAAAATCGAGGTGAAGGTGGAGTTGAATAAGTCACAAACCCGCAATGCGTTTGCCATCAAGCTGTACAGATTCCCAGTCGAGTGTCCCTTTATTGCAGACAGAGCATGTCCTGTGCTCCATCTGACGCTGCCGCGCTGGTACGTACCACGCAGCGCTCCCGGGTACAGCCCAGCAGCACACAAACTGTTCTCGAGCGTTTGCTTCCCTTTCAGTGAAGCAGTAAACTTTGAGTCACTAGCCTTTCAAGTGACTGGCTGTCCCAACACTGAACTTGTTCCCTTCCCCTGAATTACGAAACTAGAGCAAAATTTATGCCACTGCTATCAAACCGTGGGGGAGTTCTGGCTTTTGTAAGGCACCCTCAGCTCTGAGAGGGTGTCCCTGTGCTTCCAGAAGTCATAGTAGAGTTCAGAGATCTTTGCTCAGTGTAAGGCAAGGTAACTTTGGGCTCCATCCCCAGCACTGCCTGCTTGCCGTTGCTCTTTTGCTTGTATGAGAACACAAAGTGTGGAGCAGTCCATTTCCATTCCTCCTCCTCCAATTTGCTGCTGGCCGGAATGCAGCCAAGCTCCCGAAGCGCAATTGAGGGGAGAGGTCAGATTAGAAATCCCTAAGATAGGGTTATGTTGGCTGATTTAAAGAATTCCACTGGGCAGAAAAAGAGGATTCAAGTTCACAGTTTTCATAGACCAGAAATGCCAGTTAAGTTGAAAAGCAGATTCTATTTTGCTTTATCACCACCCACTTTTTCCAAAGATGTTCTACTTTTCTGAGCGGTCTCCCTATTGCTGTAGCTATAAATAAGTATATCTCTTTATGCGTGTGAGAGATTCAGGTTTAAACTTATATTTAAGCTGCAAGGTTATATATAACAGGACTGTATTAAAGATGACAAAATCCTCATTGTTCTGTTCATGTTTAATCTCAGTGTAACGTGAATATTCATGGGTATGTGTGCATACAGACATAATATTAACATATGTAGACAGGCATTGGACAAAAAAAAAAAAACAATCCAGATTCTCTACTGCATTTCTGTAGCTGGGTGTTGGTGTAATTAACTTTCATGATGTAAAGGGAATAATTCTGTTATAAGGCTGGAGCAACAGCATGGCAAAGCCCCATCTGTTTGCACACAAATACTATGATTTATATATGTGCGTTCTGTGGTAAAAGATGTAATTACTAAGTTTGGTCATTCCAGGTTCACTTTAAGAATCTTATTTTCTAGACCTTGCTAAAGCATTTCTGAAACTGGTTCCTTCTTGGTGTTTGGAAGGTAACCGTATTTTATCCTTCTAGCAAGCTTCACAGTGCTTTTTTTGTTAATTAGAAAGCTTCACTTTAATCATTGTATAGAATGGCTATGCTTTTCTGGACATGGAAATGTTGGTCAAGTTTATATAGAACAAGGTATATAGCTAGCCTTGAGGAGCAAGAGGGAGTTATTGGCATGGTAGATGGCAAATATTTAGATAGTATGGATCGCTTGCCAAAAAGGGCATGAATCTGGGATGCCCATCCTAGATTGGAGGAGGCTCTTTGGAAACTCGCCAGGGATGTTCCTGATTTGTTAACTGTGGAGCAGGTTAATGCTGTAAGTCCACAGGAGGCTGTAGTACTTACAGATCATTTTGCTGGTTATAAAGAGCTCAACACAGCTCTTCGTTGCTCTTGTTCTCTGCAGACTGTTGAGGGAGCGAACTAAATGAGCCGGAAGCTGGACATTCACCTCTGAGAAATTGTTGGAGGACAACGTTAACTCGGTCTCTGTTCCAGACTGCTCCAACCAGCTTGGCTGTCAAAGGTTCAGGGTGCTTCCTTTAGGTGGGAACGGGGGGATTCAGGTGCCTGTAACAAAGTTGGCTGGCATGGAGCTGTGTGGGCAGCCTTGGCTGCTCTGCCGTGCTGCACGGCGGTGGCCACCAATATGGGATTCTCACGTGGAGGGTGCTTTTGCCTGCACACGTGGGCTTGGTTATTAACGCTCAGCTCAGGGGGCCTGTGCCTCGGGGATGTTCATGGCTTCACCAGCTACCTGGCCTCAGCTGAACAGTTGAGTGGTTACGTGCAAGCTCTTAGAGAAGAGAATACCCTGTACAATGTGTTAGCGTATACCTCAGTGGGAAAGCTGTAAATTAATGAGCCTTTACCTCATATTTGCTCTGATCTAGGAATGCACAAATAATTACTTACTGTGGCTCATCTGAATCCGGGTAATTTGTTATGCTTGTAAACTTAGCTACTTCTGTGGACTCACAGACACTAGTGAAATCTGCAGCCTGCCTTATTCTGTGTATCATTTTGGTGGTGGGTTTTTTTGTTGTTGTGTTGGTTTTTTTTTGGTTTTTTTTTTTTAAATTTTAATTGACTTTACATCCATCTGTTACTCAAATGTGTATGTTCTTTTTAGGTTAGTAAGACGACTTTATGGTTGGGTCAGCATCTTTCAAAGAAAATTATTATTTTTCTTAGGTACTCACTGAACCCAGGGAAGGAATCTGTTATTTTTCTTTTCTCTAAAGTTAAAGGTAGCAAATGCCATTTCTACTGGGCATACATAATAGCTGGTTTCAGTACTGCTTACGTGACAGAGTCCCATTTTGTGGGGAGTATTGGTGTTTCTGGAGCCTGAATGGTGAAGAGCGAGGTCTTAGTCCCTGTGTATTTGCACAACACTGGATTTCCAGGGGCGTTTCTTTTTGTCAGTGCCATTTGCTTGTTCTTTTCAAATGGACGAGAATGGGAGTATTAGCCGATGAAATCCAGCACGGAATTGACCACCAGCCCCTCGGCAGCGCGAGGCAGAGGAGCAGTGAGGAGGTTTCTGCACAACCACAAGCAGGGGTGGGGGGATCAGCTGAAGGATGACAGGCTTTCAGTATTCTGCCCGAGTGTCAAGTCTGCAAATGGGATTACAAACCAGTGACAACTGTGATGGCTCGGTATTATGTGGACACCTGTTCACCCAGTGCTGGACGCAGGCTAGCGTCCACATAGGATGTTGAACAGTCACCAGATGGTAACGTCTTTCAGTTACTGTGCTGGGTTTTTTTTTTCTGGATTTGATCCAGCAATTTAGGCAAGATGGTCTTTGCTAGCGAAACAGCACTGGAAGGGACATGTAGCTCTCACAGGGCTTCAAATAAAAAAGGTTTGTTAATGAAACCGCAAAACTCCCTGGGTGGAATGAGTTTAGGTTATTGCCACAGAAGTTTAAATCAGTGTTAGGGTCTGGAGTAGCCACTTGATTAAAAAATGGTTCTACCATCCAGTCGCTAAGGAGAGCTGCTGCATAACACACAAACTTAACGTCAGTTGTTGCTAATGCCAGAGCAGCTGAGGATGGGTCGGTGTGTCTGTTTCTGGTTGGCAATCTCTGTGTGGGTATGAAGGTACGCTGGGGGGGGGACACCCTGCGTGCTGTGCAGCGTGTCTCCTCCATTCCTTTGGTTAAATTGGGTGAGAGCGTATGTCATTGTGGTACCGCTACTTCTGTTGGCGTGTTTTACAAGTTGCTTCTTTTGAGTCTAATGGGAATTATTTTTCTTGCCGGAGGCCTGTGTTTATTTCACTGGACAAAATTTGGACCCTGATGGGAACCCACCCAGGCAGGGAAGGTGGAGATCAGTTTGAGTACAAAAAAAAAAAGTCTGTTGACTTTCTTCTTCTAGTGTGTATTCTGTCTGTATGGTGTCCTGTTGGACACCGAGGTGCCCATTGTTCAACAACTCCCAAGGTCTAAACCTTCAAACTAAGTGGGGGAGGGTGGAGAGGGGAGGGAGCCCCTCAAGTATCCCAGACCTACCAGAGCTCCTCCAAAGTCACTGGAGCTTGCCCTTTGCTGGCATAAACTGCTCTCGCTTCATCAGCATCATGCAGCGTTACCCTCGGAGATGTAAACCAGCATAGCTCTCTCTGGCACTCCGTGATGTGAGTGTTTCAGATCACTGTGAAATCCAGAATGCTTTTAAAATGGTGAAGAGATAGTGATTTATAATAGCCAAAAACATTATCCCACTGATGGCTGTGCTGCCCATAAATCTCTGCTTCTTAGGTACAATGGTAACACTTCTGTTGTATCTCTCTGTTCTTTAAACTGTTCTGTTTGGCACTCAGTTCACAGTATTCTCTAGAACACATTACTGTTTCTTGTGACACCGTAAATCCTCTTTTAATTTTGGCCATTTGTTGTCCTCTCAGTCCCATTTCAGGTTTTCTTTCAGATTCCTCGTGGTTTGATCATAGATCTGCTACTGTGATGTCTGTTTCTTGGTGTCGTGTGATTAGCGCATTAAGTTGGGTATCTGTCGTGATTCGCTTCCAAACTGTCCTAAGGTTTTGCTATACAGGGAAATCTTCAATATTCCTTCCTTCAAACATTTTTATAAGCTATTTGTCTTATCTAGGCTTTCTTCTATTTATTTTATGGGCATTTTTTTCCTTAATTACTGTACTATTTTTTTCATTTGGACTTCCTTGCATGTAGATGGCATCTTAAATTCTTATATCACGTCATTCGCTTGATGCAGAAGGTTCTCAAGACCAGTCAAGCTTGATAAGAAAATGCTGGGCTGTTGGAATGTCACACACAAGGGCCATATAGCAGTTGTACTTATCCTTTTTATATATATCACTGTTTTATCCCTGTTCTAGAGAAAGGGTTAACAGCTGTGCTTGTGTGGCTAAAGAGAATTACTGGTCTGGCTGCTAATTATCTTCTCTGGAGGGTCAGTCTTTCCAAGAATCAGGTTATTAAAATGAGAACTGACTGTCTCTCTTGTCTCTCTCTCTCTCTCTGTTGGGTTTTTTTTTTTTTTTCCCTTCCCCCTAGAAAAAAAATATGCACAGGGCATAAAAAATCTGGTATGTTGTTTGAAGTAGAGGAATAGCTTTTGAATTATAGGCAAAAAATATTCTGTGAATTTCTCTTTGGGGTCTATTAACAGAAGTTTTTACTCATATAGCTAAAATGGAGATATATGTGTTATCTGGGTGGTTGTTCCTCTTGCTTCATTGTATTTCTGCTGGAGAGTGAAGTCCTCCCCTTTTTGTACCTGGGACAGTTTTCAGCTAATGATATACATATATATATATATATGCAAGGTCTTTGAGCCCATCACTAGTTCCTGCATCCTTAATCCATGTGGGTTTCTTGTTTGTGCCTCTGTTATCTCCATTTGATAGTAATTGGTGGAGAAGAAGTTTTCTTCTTCAGTGACTATGGTATGTTGTTAGGTAGCAAGGGGCAGAGGGATTGAAGTTCAAGGTTTGTTGTTGGGTTTTTTTTGTTTTTTGGGTTTTGGTTTGGTTTTTTTTTGTAGTGTAGAATATGGCTGTTCCTGCATTTTTGGCCATCTATCAGTTCTTTTAGATTTTCCAGTTTCAATTACTACTCAGTAATGTTAGAGTAGTGAAATGCGTAATTGTAAACTGCTATTTGGAAGCCCTTGTCAATTCTTGCCTTTCCAAACGTAAAAGGTTGATTATTGAATTGTTGCAGTTGTCACTAGAATCACATTTGGGGCTTGCAGGAAGATACCATGTTTGTTTCCTTATAGGACTTAAATTTTTATTATTATTTTTTTTTTTTAGCAGTAGTTTGCAGGTGTCTTTTTTGCTCCATTTGAAGTTGGTTTTGGGTACACTCCTCCTGTCTGCGTGCTGCCACTGTGGGTGTCAGAATCCTGGGCAGGCCTGCCTGGGGTTCCTGCATCTGTGGCCAGATCTTCACCGTTGGTTTCTCACCGGGGGGTAGGACCCTGGCAGTGAGGTCCATCCAACCTCAGGTGGGCAAAACTGTCTCTCAGGTAGTAGAGGATGTCACACTTGCCGAGTGCCGTGATTTATTGTTTTGGTTCCCCTGCAGGACTTAGGCTGTTTCACGTCCTGACTTTTATTATCTGAGGAATATTATCAGCAACAGATAATTTCCCTCAGTCATGGAGACAGATTTTAATTCATGCTTTCTTGAGTTTGAGACCGGGTTATTTGATTCTATCTGCTTCCACTCTTTAACTCTAGTAAGCAAAATCTAAAAGCTGCAGGAAGGCTGATGCCAAAAATCAGCTTTTCAGAACAGGGGAAGTCTTTAGTGTTCTCTGTTCAGTGGTGTGTCAGTTGTAAACTCTTCATACTGATTTATAAAGCTTCACATGGCCTTCGACTGTCTGATGAAACTGTCTTGATAACCACCTACTGTTGCTGCCTTCCTGACTGTCTGCGGGACTGGATTTCACTCTGCCAGTCACAAAGCATTTTGCCATTATTCTTCTGCCTTGTGAAATTCTCTTTCCATGATAAGAGCCATCATTCCACTGAGGCTTTGAAAAAGAAGTCTGGTTTTTGGTGGAACCACTTGACATCAGCAGCGAGATTCTCAGCTGGCGTTCTGGTCCCAGTGATGCGAGTGACATAAAGCAGCAGTTTTACCAAATGGTTCACAATTGCTTGTAAATGTATTTTTATGATAATTTTTAAGACACTTTTTGATTATTATTTTTTTTTTAAAAAAAGAGGTAATTAATGATTTAATCAGAATTAGTTTAAGGCCAGGAGTTGACTGGTTGAGCTTTTTGTTGTCATGCTACTATTTACATATTGCTGTCTGATTTAGCAGTTATGTCAGCTGCCTCAGTTCTCATCCGTAGCAGAAAAGGGATGTTCATGTCATGTTCACCACAGGCAGCAGGATTGTATTGGAAACGTGTGTGGGCATGAACAGGACTAGGGACTGGGTGAAGAGTGGTACCCCCCCAATACACACTCCCAAAACACCCCTCCCAAAACACAACCGAAACTGAATCACGTGCAAAGAGAACGAGGACATGTACTTCGGTTGTTGCTTTATTTTTGGTGCATTGTTGGCCTGAGGTGTTCATCCATGGCTGCTTGGGAAGGATAGAGGGTAGCTGGGTTTTGAGAGAGAAATCCAGGCCATTTCTAAATGGGTTTTGTCCTGTAGGCTTTTTCTTGTTCTCAGCATACATTTCTGCTTTTCCTTCGACATGGTGAAAGGAGCAAGTTTGTTTATGAAAATCTTGTCTATAAAGAAAAATCCTTCCCTCTAGTGTGCTTAGTTTTTATCAACAAACTAGAAACTAGACAAAAGGAAGGGATTTTTCTTCTAAAGAAGTATATATTGTTTTTGTTAAGGCAAATCCCCTATTCTCCCTTACCAAATGAGAATCTTTAAGTCCGAAGAGAAGAGTATTGATTTGTCTCCTACAGTGAAATTGCTGAAGCATATAGGAAATGTAATGTTTGTGTTGTTGTTTTTAAAAAAAAATATTTGCTTAATGATTCCCTTCCCCCCACGGCTTATTCCGGTAACTTAAAGTACAAATTAAAAGATGGGCTGTTAGCAGGCACAGTTCTTCCTCGGGTCATGCTGATTCAGAGCTGGGCATGCAACTCAATACTTAAAGTGTGAGCTTTTAAACTACGTATGTGTAATGTGGAAATCATGGGACAGCCCTGAGCTTGTGCCGATGCCATGGGATACGGTTGGTATCTCTGCAGCTTCCTGGGTGGGTGGGTGAGCTGGCTGCACCCCTGCTTGGAGCCATGCTGGCCACGTTAGTGTCATCCCAAGGGTCCACCAAATGGACTCTGCCTCTCCTTGGGCTTTGGTGTCTCTTCAGTCAGTTCAGAGAGAGGACAAAAATCTGCAGGTTGTTCAGCCAGACCATCTCAGTGCGTTCAGGAATGTTGGAATACAGGAAGGACCGGGGCCATGCTGCTGGCAATAGGTACCAAACAAATGAAACCCCTCCTCACGGCGTGACCAAGATGGATGAATGTTGTCTGGTACTTCTGGCGTTGCTCCACCTGTGGAAACAAGGCTCTGTGCTGGGAAAAGCAACTTGAGGGGTAGAACAGAAGGTACCTCATTATGTGGTGATTCACCTTCATGAAAGGCCACACACCGTTTTATTTTGAAATTTGGGGCACTGCCACTGTCAGGGGATGAGGAGGGGGGTAGAGGCCAGTGAGAGAGAATGACCCACTACATTTGAAATACACTTGGTACTGTAATTCCTGCAAGTGCTGTGCTCCCTTGAGAGATGCCACATCTTGCAGGATACTACTCTTGGCTCCCAGCTCTTCCTGAGTTCAGAGCTCAGCAATAAATAGGAGCTGGTGCCTTTGGCAGAACCCAGTTTTTGCCTTCAGCAGGGCCATTGCTGTTGGCTCCCAGCTCCTGGGACCTCGGTGTTCCATGTGAGGTGGGCACTGGGTCTCTGACCCAGGTGGTTACTTCCAACCCCTTGCTGCCCCAAAGAGATGGGAGATGAGGAAAAGGCCTCAGACGAACTGGCGGGCAGGAGGGTCCCCGTGCTGCTGAGCTTGGAGCCACAGTATCACAGCTCTTTTTGTTGTTTTTTTTTTTTTTCCCCCTCTTAAGCACTATTATACAGACAGATGAAAATGAGATGTTGGAAGCCTAAATGCATTATTGGCTCTGGGCTTTCATCTTGGCTAACTGCATTGACATTGCGAACGGATCGTGCGTTCATGAGATGATAACAATGACCATGACTTCATTTAAAGTTATGAATGTATCCCATTAGGAGTCCTCAAAGCCATCTAATCCCCAAGTTTACATTTTCAGTCAATTCTTTAGGTACTAGTAGAAGACGGCTGCGAATTCAAATGCCTCAAGTAATCTCCCTGCCAAAAAGTGTCAAAAGGCACCTTCTAAAAGGTCCATCTAACTCCCAGATGTGCTTTTTGCAGTCCTAAAATCCCTGCTCCTTTCCCTGGAGCTCAGCAGCTTAGCTGTTGGTGTGTTCCCAGAGCAGTTCTGCAGAGGGCAAGGCAGGCCAAACCCCTGGGGAAATCACTGGCTGCCACGGTGGTTGGCGAGACGATGGGAGGCTGCAGCCTGGGTTGTAGGTGATGTTGCAGAACTGAGGCCCCAGGAGAGTTCGAGGGAACGGGATGAGCCTCTTGGTGTCTCCCTTGAATGCAGGTCATTGCATCCATGTGACAGCAGAACGTCAGAACGCAAGTTTTAGACGCACAGAGCATCTTCTGCGTAATATCCAAACTACTTGTAACCTGTTGCGTGTTTTCCTGCATTTCATTTGAGTCCAGAGTTAGCATTAATGTGACTCACTTCTACATTACGCCTTTCTTATTCCTGGTGAAGAAGATCCATATTTCTTTTCTTCAAATTACAAAATCCGAACAATTATGCAGTTTCCAGTAAGGGAGTATGCACGTTCCCACTGCCTTTGGTAAGGGTTTAACTGAGAGGGAGGAAAGGTGCCCACACCAGGGCCTCATTTCTCTTATGCCCTTTCAGTCTAAAGAGCTGTGAAAAGAAGGATTGATCTAACGTAAGCAAATCTGTAAATTTTAGGAACAACAGGAAGCGGAGTAAGAGGATCTCAGATGTTTGCATCTTCAGGACAAATGTTCATACCTCTTCCTGTAGTGCCTTTAATTTATTCGTGTATATTAGCAATGATTCAAAACCTAATAAAAGTTAAAAACCCATCGTTACTACAAGAATGAGACACAGTGGAAAAGCAACAGAAAGGCAGGAATGAAGAAAACCCTAACACAAAGCAGAAGTAGCACGCAAAAACATATCTGAATTGAAATAAAAGGTGAAAAGATTTTAAAAGGAAACAAAGAAACAACAAAAACCCAAGCAGCTGGTGAAACTGACTGGAAATGCTTGAAAGCCCAAGGAGGTAGCTGGGAAGCAGCCGTGGGTGAGAGCTAAGGGTGACCCAGCAGCTCGGCCGGGTCCCTGCTCACCCGGGGTGAGGTGGCATCAGCCATTGACTCTGCTTTTCTGCCAGACTGACGGAAAGGAAACCCTGAATTGTGGTTGCAGAGGCTGCTCTGAGCAGGAACAGGTTATGCAGCAAGGTAGGCAGCTCCCTCCCACGCAGCTTTGTTCCATAGCTGGGACCGTTGCGGAGGAGAGGAGTGGGGTGGGAAGGCACCCGTCCCTGCTGGACGCCGAGCCGGAGCCTTGGCTGCTGAAGGAGGCTCCGCCTTGTAGACAAATTCTCCCCTTTTTTTCCAGCCAGGGCATCCTGAAAATCAACCCTTTTGCTGCTCACTCGTGTGTTCGGGAGGTGCAGAAAGGAAAGCGGGTGGTTCCCAGGTGGTGTGGGGGGCTGCAGCCGTGCCCAAGGAGGCCGTGCTCCCTAGTGCTGCTGCTGGCCCCCAGAGGTACCACGGGGTGCCCCAAACACTCATCCTCCATTCAAGTGGAGGTTTTGGGCAGTATCTTTCAGGTCACATTTGTAGACGCTCATTTTCATTGGAGACCAGCTCTAATACTTTATGTTTTTTATCCATCTCTTGATACTATACAACCACAAACATCAGTTTTGGCACTGGATTGCGTAGCCACAATTCCAACCTGTTTGGATTCTTTTTCATCTTTGAGTTGCTGGTTTCTACAGTGCTCTTTAGTCCTGATCAGGCAGGTAGACCTCTCAGTCTCCCCCTCGGTTCCCCCTCTTATTTTTTTTCTTTTTCTTTTTCTTTTTTTTTTTTTTTTTTAATTTACACTAGCCTGTTTCCTATAGTACCAATGGGCTGCTCTCGATAGCCAGCTTGTTCCACCTCTGCCCAGTTCACATAAGCTGTAGGTTTTGTTGGCGAGGTGAAGTGCTTCTATGGAGGAAATAATACAAGAACGAGGCCTGCAACTCACGTTGGAGTTCTGTTCCTTGAAAAATATAGGTTCCTCTTTAACAATTACATATACATTTTTTATATATTGAATCTAAGGAAGTACCGTTTCCTTTCCTTTATTACATATCCATTGTATTGTTGAATATAAGGAAAACATAATAGAATTGTCACACAAAAGAGGTGAAAAGGATAAAACAACACACTTGGTTACTTTTAAGCCCCCCATTTGAAATAGCAAGAGGATCCTGCTTGGGTTTCTTGACCCCATCTGTTAAGAGCTGTGAAGAACTGAAGTAGTTGTTCAGCTACTGTATTAAAGTAGGCTTCGGCAGTTTGCAAAGTGGGTTTGATTTGAGAGGTTAGGTGTTCAAAATTGGAAAGATGAGCAGTAATACACTCTGCACATAGAGCAAGTTACATTCAGTTTTAAAATTAAAATTGAACAGAAATGTAGAGCAGTTGGGGAAAAAGAATAGGGTCAGTTACATTGGTTCCACAATTAATTTATTTGGGGATGGGGTGGAGAGGAGGGAGACATGTCTTATGTATAAGAAGATGATGCTTTCCCTGGTGTGTGCTCCGAGCTCTTCCACGGCAGTGGTGGGAAGGGAAATGTCTGATGCCAGTCGCACGGGAGGGTTGTGGGCTCTGTCTTCCCTGTGGAATGATCTGCATGAAATTTCTTATGTCACTCTGAATGGCATCATGAAATAATCTCTCTACTCAGTAATCTCTCAACGCGAATCTCTTGTGTTTCATAAAGGAACTAAGATCTGAAAAATATTTGTTTCTCCTGTCTGCGCCTTCCTCTGCTATTTCTTTCCCTTCTCAGTAAGGAACTGTTGTTTAGAAATAGCTGGGACATAAGCTCATCCTGCTGGAGGTTGAATAACACTACAGACAGCATCTTACTAAAGTTCGTTAAGTTCTGGGTTTTTTTTTTTTGGCCTTAACAGACAGTGGGAGAAAAGGTAGATGAAAGTAAAGAACTCATTGATCCTTTTAGCATAACCTTAGCTCTGGCTTCATTCCTTTCTCTTTTTTTTTTTTTTCCCTTCTAACACATCGCATTTTATATCCATATTGTTTCAGGCACAGAAGACGCTTTACGACGTGCATTAAATACAGGCTCTGTTGAGGTTGCCTGTTGTTGTTGTTTGCTAGTAGGCTCTAATTAAGCTCCTATATTAAAAAAATGCGATGGGCTGAGCGCTCAAGCCTCTTTCCGTGGGTGGGAGCGGGTGGG
>JAHREE010000567.1:3202983-3240829 GCA_033628505.1 Tringa tobata
GCTCTTCTGTCTGGTAAGGAAGAGCAGCCTGAAATGTGAATGAATCCATGTGATGAAATAATTTAACATAGGGTCAGCAGTGCTTCACTGGGCGTTCCTTTAAACCAAAGGTTGCTCTGCTTACACTCAGGTACCACGTGAATCACTCATGTCTTTTGCTTTGACATGTCACAGCTGCCGCTGTGCCACAGAGCGTGGACGTGACACTGGCCCTTTCAAGCCAACAGAAACCGTCTGTTAGTGAGTATCTGGCAAATTTGTTTAGTGCTTTGCAGAACCTAATATTGTGCTTGCCTCTTTAATCCTGCTGACTACTGTAAAAGAGTGATAAAACTTCGAAGAGCTTGCCACAGTCAATAATTTTGCATTGTACAATGAAATATAATGTTACAGCTGTCACCTTTAATTAACAGATGACACGTTGTCAATCCACAATTGTCAATCCAATTTTAATTTCCAGTTTTGAACAACTCTCTTTGCCATATTACCAGATGAACTGCCCTTACATAAAAAAAATAATTTGCATAAAAGCACGGAAGTGTGCTTGATTAAAAAAAAAATAGTTCTGATCCTTAGGCTTCGAGAACACAAATAAAACTACTCCGGGTAAAGTCTCATTTGTGTCTCTGCTCGGAGACACTGCTCTCAGAAGTGTCTTTCTTCCCTCATGCAAAGCCTCGACACGTTGTGCAGGGTGTAACAGGTACCCGAGCCCACAGCCAAGGCTGGGGGAGTCTTCTTCCACGGAGGGTGTCTCTTTCCCTCACGTGGCTTGGCAGCAAAGGCCACCAGCGCTGGGCTCTTCAGGGCCTGGGCTACCTGTAGCCATGTCCCTCCTCTGGCTGCTCCTGCCCGTTGCTTGCTGCCATCACTGTCCTGCCCCGAGCGCCTTCACTGTTCCCGTGCTCCAGAGCCACCATCTCTATATATGTAGGGCGAGCACAGGAATGACCACGTACTTCTGAAAGGCTATCTTTGCTTCCTTTAAGTTGTTGAGATCCCTCTATAACGCTGCACAAGAGAGTATTTCTTACTACTTTGGCTTGTTCACGCTTGGTATGTTTCATGGCCTTTGTAAAATTCCCATGAAGACTTTTTTCTTCCCTCTTTTGCAGATATTTTAATTCTCTTCTACAGAATTCACGGTGTGCAAACCCATTTGTCTATCTCAGCTGTCGTGTTGTGTGGTGTTCCCAACGTGCCTATCACCATGGTATCGAAAGCACTTTTTAATACGTTCCATCTGAAATTTGCCGCGTGTTTCAAGCTTAACAAAGCTTCAGTAAGAGGAAGGGCTAAGGAAGAAATAAGAGTTTGGAAGAGTAGTTGGAGAAGAAAAATAGGTTCAGATCATCCCAGTGGTTATACCGCTCCTTCCTTCTCCACAGAGGATTTATACAAATGAAATTTTGGTATGCAAACTGAGGTCGACTTTTGTCAGTTCAATTTACCCTCTGAACCTGGGGTTTATTGATTGCCCTGTCACTTCCCATAACCGCGCCATTCGCTAATCTCTTCTGCCTTTCCCCTCTTTTTTCTGCCCCAACACAGCTCACTCAGGCTTTCTTTGTGTTAGGCAAGTCTGCAGCGTAAATAAATTGATGTATCAATAGCTGCCTCATTGGAGATTTCTCTTACAAGCACCCTTCTGGCACAACAGGAAACTCCAATTGTTTAAGTTGGCTTGACAATTAACTCCAATTAGGCTAAGCTGAAGTATAGCATTGCAGCGTGCCAATTTAAAGATTTTTCTCTGGTGTAACTAAATCAATTCAAGTGGCTGTATAGTTTTGGTTTTTGTTTTTTCTTTTCGTAGCATAGATAAGCTGTTGTGCAACCCAGCAATAGAGACGTGGGGTTTGAAACTTGGCGTTTCAAGATTTTGATCCATCAGCTCCTCAGGGGGCTGGCATTTGGCAGTGCCCTCCCGGTGTTTTAAAGACCAACCAGCAAGGCCAGTGGTGCCTGTGGCTGGTGGGTACAGTTCTGGGGGCCACGGTCCTCAAATCCCCTCTCGCTGCTGCCGTGGTCCAGCTGAGGGGCTGCAGTTCTCCTCGCTGTATGGTTGAGACGAAGGACTTCGGGGTGCGATCTCATTGAGATCAGAGAACACTTAATTATACCTTCTGCATGTGTGTTCACACAGAAAGTGCTCCCTGTCCCAAAAATCTCTCTGGGAAAAACCAATATTGACTTCCCCTTGCCTCGCTGGTTACGCGGGGGGTTGTTTCTGACCTGCCAGATTGGAAGTTAAGCCGCTTTCCGTAGAGTCAGAAGAATATAGTTAAGGTGAAAGTGGAGAAACAGGCTGATTTAGTGTTGCCCTCCCAGCCTTCAAACTCGCACTGAATAAAGAGGAATCTCTTGTTCTGTAACTGCTGCTCCCGATTCCTTGAATTGATACAGTTCCTCTTGTCTGGAGAACTCCAAATGCTTTAAAAACTATTCTTGGTGCAGGAGAGTTAATTTCAAGACACCAAATAAGTGTATGTATTACAGTGTAATGTAAAATCATCTGTGGCTCTTAAAATATTTAACAGTGTAAAGTGGATCATTCCTCCCCGATTTTACACAACTGTGTAGAATTCCTATAGTGTCATACACTCGCTATTAATCATACAGATAGAACTGTCATCTTTGTGAGCTCTGCTGGAATTGCTAAGGTGCCCTCTGCAGAAGATACTGTGGCTAATGTTCTCATTACCAACTAATTGGCTAAAGAGACTTCTCTCACATTGCATTTAGTCTGATTGATAGTTTTCTATCACCTGATGGGTGGAATGGACAGCCAAACCAATTATCACAGCAAAGAGTGCTATATACCCGAAGAGTTCAGGCAGAGACAAAAGACCCTTATAAGATTATGTCTAGTCAGTGCCAGCTGAGATTTTGTTGAACTATTAAATGGTTTGGGGGCTGTTTTTTCTTCTTCTTTTTTTCTTTTTTTTTTTATTTTTATTTTTTTGGGTAAAAGCACAATTCGGAACGCCTTGAAACTTCTGTAAGTCGGGCAACCCGTGTACTGATTTTTGGGTTGCGGTATTAATAATGCTCTGACATTAAGTGACCTTAAGTGGGTGTGGAGGGTTAAAAACAAATGGAGGCATCCTGAGGTGTTAGCAGAGAGTATTCTGAGAGATTTATACCCGAACGAGCCTTGTGATTCATAAGTGCTGGGGTATGTGCTATTCAGATAGTAACCCTCAGACAAGGGCATTATTCAAATTCTTTTTGTGCTTGTTTTCCTTTCATGTAGCTCTAACAGTTTTGAAGGAATGTTTGTGCAGTAATTGAGACAGAAAGGTGTTTTTTTCTTTGTAGTTACCGCTTTAATTTTGGAAATCTTTGCTTGAAACTGAAAGGGAGAAAGGGAGAGCCCGTTGTACAATTCTCTCACAGGCCTGGTTTCCAGCACTTTGGGAACGTTTGCTATTTTTTCCAGCACCAGTGGCAAAGCTAAAATTGGAGCGTGGGCTCTGCCCTGCAGCCCTGGGGGTGGCACGGTGCGGAGCTGCCCTCCTCTTCCTCCAGCTCAGCAGAAGCCAGGCAGCACTCTCAGCCCCTCTGTGCCATTCTGCTGGAAGCGGAGATCTGCCTCCCTCATACCCTGCTCCTTGTGGATTCCCTGAAAACACGCCCTTGGAGAGTTAGCTAGGAAGCTCACCTTTAGTAACGCGTTACTTTTTCTTTTTTTTTTTTTTAAGTCAGCTCATTTGTAGCAGAATGATTTTAAATAAGCTTTCCTTGCTTCATTAAAACTATAATGAGAACCAGAAGAAAAGAAATTCTTCAAATAAGGGCAGGTGACACAGGAGGATGTGGATTCCTTTGCGTATATAAAATGGAAAGCACGTGCGTGCCGTATTCCATTTTTTTTTCCTCTTAACTTTATATTCTTGCCCCTTCATAGGGAGGGACTGCAGAGGATGTCAGGTAGAGGGTTTGGGCTCCGTCCCACGGAGTCTGTAATCTGAATGGATGGGGAGAAAGAGGGAAATGGGAGAAAAAGGCAGTGGAAAAGAAATGAGAGGGTTAGCGTGAGAAAGTCACGTGGCTGCGTGCGTGGAAGTGCATGGGTTGCGGTTTCTCTAAGTGTTTAGCCATTGAGAGCGTATAACCCAGCGCTCTCGGAGGGCACTCCAGGAGGGCTCTGTGGAGCTAAGGGAAAAATGCGTTGGAGCACTGAATCTTCTTTAAATCTCGTCAGGTACTTCGGCTCTGCATGGCTGGCCCGCAAATTATATCTTTGGGCCGTCGCAGTAGTGAAGTAGAAGTAGCGCTGGGCACCGCTGATCTACAGCTATTTTCAGAAAGACAAGTTTTAAGCTAAAGCATTTCCTTCATCCTGGGTTGTTACTGACTGACAAGGACGATGGAAGCTGGAAGCATTCTCGCCCCGTTATTTGGGCAGCAGTAGCTTTGTGGAGCCTGCGCCCTCCCACACGCTGGGGAAAGGCAGAGAACATGTAACTCAACGTGACACGGGGCTTGTTTGTGTTGCAGAATGTGTCCTCTTGCATTAGTATGTAGATTAATCGAGAGCCGGTCTAGGAAACATCACGAATGTGCATGCTAAGTGTCGATGCTTTGTTCTTTAATGAATGCAACCAATTAAAGTGGACCAAAGGGGTAAGTGCAGTTAGTAGCCCCCAAGAACAACAAAATACTGCTATGTTACAGTGACAAACCACTTAGAAATGCGGTAAGCCTCATCTCTTAATTCCTTCTGCAGTTTGCTCCCTTGCATAGGCAGGCTTTGTTTCTTGCTTCAAAGTTCATTTCAGTTCATTCTTGAATATAATGCGGCTCCTCATAGGCTCCTCAATAATAAATACATCCGAATAAAACTTTAATGAAAAAATAGACAGTGTTCTGATTGGAATTAGACCAAAGCATTTGCTTTCAAACTCAAATGGGGGAAATTCGGTGTTAAACTTTATTGTTCTATTAGCATTTTAATGAAAAGACTTCCCGGGCATTCCCTAAAGGTAAAGAAATGAGCTGTCTCTTAAAAGCTGTATTTTATTAAGAGATGCAACCCAAGATGCAATAATTGCACTCCTGGGTAAGGAAAAGGACGGTTTGGACCAGGGCTGAAATTATAGTCAGCAAAGAAGTATATGTTTGCTGCTTTCACCTGCTAATAACGTGTGATTTTTCCACATGTTAGCCATAGCCAGCTGAAGTGGGGCTTTATTCAGTGTTGAACATCTGTTTCTCATTGTTCTGTGCAAACTTTTTCCTTTATTTTTAATTTTATTTTCAGAGTTTCATTGTAAGTTTCTGTCCAGCCCGCGTCGATTCTAGCATACGTAGCCCTTCGTTGTAGATGGGATGATGCTGCGTGTAAAGGAATTATTCACGGTTTCGTGACACAAATCATCCGGGAGATCTTAAAGTGCCAAGTGGCTGAGTGTCAGTGTGATGACAAAAATAAGGTGCCTCTTCAGCCCTGGTGCAGCTGGAGCTCTGGCCTGTGGAGTGGCCCCAGATTGCTGCTGCGGTGTCCCAGCAAAGGTCTCACCTGCCACGGAGAGAGCTGCTGCCTGATGGTTGCTGAGGCCGGGTTACCTCTCGCTACATACACTCTGCTTGCCCTAATGCAAAAATAATAGTTTCTACTTTGTGTATGTGTGTATCTTGTAATGGTTAATTACATGTATTTTGTCACAATTAATTTAAAATAGCAGTCAGTGGAACAGGTAATGGTGTTCTCTGAGAAGTTTGGGCTCAGACTCAGACCTATTAACTCTGCCATTTATTTCACTGTGTCCACCTTATACTAGATCAAGTTTTGATTTTAAAATAAGTTTGTCAATGCCTTGATTTTTAATATAGTTATATAAACTGAATGTTTTTAGGACCTGCCAATGCTGTAGGATGGGATTCTATGCTCTCGGCATCTGTGGCATTCACTGGGATAATGCAAAAATGCCTGTCCTTGGGATGCACAGCTCGTGTCTTCAGTAATCTCAGAATGAGCTAATATCGTCCCTTTAGTTTATTTATTTAGTCAAATCAGGTGAAAAAAAGACCCAACAGAAGTAGGCATGCAGAGAGCTAGAACATACTATCATTAAAATTGACTTTAAGTTTAAAATAATTCTCTTTTTCAAAATATTTATGGAAGAATTGGATTATCATCCCTTCGCGTTTGCAGTCAGACTTTGCTGTCCTCTTCTTCAGTACAAATTTACAGCAGTGTTCTTAACTACAAGGCAAGTTCCTTGGGCTTTTGGTGGCAGTTGCTCTTTGGTTTCCATCTAGTATGAATCTGCGCTGCTGCCAGTAGTGGAGGTCCCACTTTGGGACACTTGTTCCTGTTGCCTTCTCATGCCAGCCACCAAATTTTCTACAGCCACACAGTAAGCTGCCTGGTAGGGCTGATCCAGCAGAAAATAAACTGATAAAAACAAAATCCAGACTCCTGCCCTACTTGTAACGACACTGTTTTATGAGGGGTTTGAAATGGCTGCACATTGGCACCTGTACACTGTGAATATGGAGACAGAGAGACCTATATCTGTGTTCTAGTCTCTGCTTTTGAAAACTTAATAGTAATTCAGTGGTTGGCATTGAATTCTCAAAGTAGACCCCAGGTGGCAAGTTCCCTTCCCCAGAAAGCTGGGGATCTGAATTACAACATCAAGCAAAAAGTGTGGGTGATTGGATGGGACTGTTTAGTATGAGGGAGAGGAGGCTGAGGGGAGACCTCATCACTCTCTTCAACTACTTGAAAGGACACTGTAGAGAGGTTGGTGCTGGTCTCTTCTCCCAGGTAATTAACGACAGAACGAGAGGGAATGGCTTCAAGCTCCAACAGGGTAGGTTTAGACTGAACATTAGGAAAGAATTCTTCACAGAAAGAGTGGTTGGGCATTGGAATAGGCTGCCCAGGGAGGTGGTTGAGTCATCATCCCTGGATGTGTTTAAGAGCCGTTTAGATGTGGTGCTGGGGGATATGGTGTAGGGGAGGACTTTGTAGAGTAGGGTAGATGGTTGGACTCGATGATCCCAAGGGTCTTTTCCAACCTAAATGATTCTATGATATAGTCAAAGACCATGCAAATACGTAGGTAATGCTTGTGTAAACACAGGACATTCTTATTCTGCTTCCTCTTTAATTTTAATAATATCTTGTTCTGAGTTGTAGTATGTATTTCCTTGTAGGCAAGATGCGAATGGGCAACTGTGGAAGACTAATGAAGAAAGCAGAGTATTAGCATGGGTTCAAAGGCAGGGAAAGGGTGACCAGGTATCTTAACTTGCAGAGACTTTTCCAGTCATAAGACACCAAGTGAAATGTTGTGCTGTCGGGAGTTGAAGAAGGATGTTTTATTAACAGGCAGAAATGGCAGTAGGTAAATACAAAATGAGGACAGAGTTGTAGGACAGGCCCCCCTCTAGCAGTACAACCTGGTAGCTCAATAAGCGTAAGCAACATTTATAGCTCAAAGTGGATCCAAGAAGGGTGTTAAAAGTGTTTATGGTTGCAGTGGAACAAACCTTAGAATCCAGACAAGGTTCTGAAGGTCAGATCAGGGTGAGAAGAATTGGAGCACGATCTTGGCAATAGAACAAAAAGCATAGGTAGATCTTCAGAACCGTTTTTGAAGTAGAAGGCAGCAAGGGATGGAGGTGGAAAGGAAGGCAGGACTTATGCTGTAACCAAATATACAACTTTGTAGGCTGGGAGGATAGAGCATTTATCAATTGATGGATTAAATTATCGTTTTTCAGTAGAAGACAACTTCTGTTCTTGGCAGATGTAGAAGGTTTCTCACTTTTGTGTTCAGACGTTTAGTTTTCAATACCTAGCTACTCTACCTTGAATGTCGCCCACATTTGGTTACCAGGATGCATCCCTTCTAGAAGAATCCCAGGATCAGGAACTGGATAATTCTCTGCTTAAGAGTGGTGTTGAAAATTAAATACTGTTTGGTGGTTGCTAAATGCCAGCTCAAATCCCCCAATCCTCCCCCAGAGGGGCATTTGAGCAGGGGCCTCCTGCCGGAAGCCTGGCTAGCTGAGCAGGAGTGTGGGACTCCTCTCTCCTTGCCTCTCTGCTTTGCCCCACGGCAGAACAAAAGGCTCAGGCGGTGGCTGGGACACAGCTTGCTGGTGCTTTGTAAGGTTGAGCATGTTGTAAAGGGGTACGGGGGAGCCGAGGCTCCCCTGTGGTCTGAGGGAAGGCAGGAGAAGCAGCTGCGAGGGGGGACAGCACATCTCCTCTGAGCTTATTAAAACGTGGCTGGGGCTCACTGCTTCGAGCCACTTTGCTCTTGTGACCCTTTAGAGAGGGTCGAGGTAAGCTGTGAGAGAGGAGCCAACCTGAAGGTTGATTTTTATTTTCTTATCTCCAGGACAAAGCTGGGTAAGCTCTAGTGGGCTGGCAGGGGGCTGTAGACTGGTAGGTTACTGGTAGGTGGGCAGTGGTGGAAGCCTGCAGTAGCTCTACCATGGGATAGCTACGCTTTTGTCCGTATTTCTCTGTGACTTAAATGTCTCTGTATTAAATGAGGAGTGAATTACAGCACTGTTGCAGCTCTCATACAGATTTTTAAAAATTTTGTCAACTGTTACGATTAGTTTTAATACACTTTTTGGTTAAAAGTCATCATCTCCTATAGGAATTTGTTGCCGCTGTTTGTATGGAGAGTGATGGAAAAGAAGTGTTTGGTAGCAGGGAGTGTCTGTGGTACCTTCTGCACAACCATTTCAAACAACTTCTGTTACTGTAACAGTTTAATTTGGAAAAAAAAAGAAGTTTTTCCTAGAATAGATTATACTTTGCATGTGGCTTAAACTTTTAAAAGTACAGGCAGGGAAATTATATGTGGTGAGAGAGAATATTTAGACCACAGCTACATCTCTAGCAAACTAAACTATACAGGAGCAAATCAGGACCTCAGATTCAGGTCCGCTCAGCGCGGTCTGCCTGACTTTGGAAAAGGTATCTCACCTCTTCAGGCCTCCATTTCCTTCTCCGTGAAGCCTGAAGATGAAGTCTGTGGTTTGTAAAGCTTTTATGAGAATGGACAAAGTGTTTCTAGCAGTGATGAGATAGAAAAGGAAGCCCTGGAAAGAAAGCTGGTCCTACCAGCAAGGGAGGGAAAGAATGAGCAGGAGAGGATATACCTGAGTGTAAGGGATGCACGGATGGGAGAGCAGGTGAGAGCACAATATGGGTGGTCCCCAGAGGACAGTACATGCTGACTTGGGGGGAGCCCATGAACATGGGGCATGGCCAGGTTCAGCTCTGGGGCTGGAGAGGTGCAGGGGCTGTCCAGCCTCTGTTCCTGATCTCTCCAGATGAAGGAAGCGCATCCCTGGGTTGCAAACATCACCTCCAGCGTGTCTCTCAACTACGGAAGCAAGAGGCAAAAGGTGATGTGACAGAAAAGGAGAGTGGAGCAGATAGCATTAAGGGGCTGTGAGAAAGAGCTTTACAAAAGGACAAATGGAAGAAAAGGCAGGGGGAAGAGGAGTAAAGAAGAACACAATCTTATCAAGCAAGTTAGACAAGCCTTTTTAATGTCACTTCTCCCTCTGAGCATCCTTAGACTAAACAGAATGGGGGAGGAAAAAGCTCTCTAAAAGAGGAGGTAGAAGGGAAATGGATGCTTTCTGCAGCTCATGCTGTTCCAAGGAAATAGGAATTCTGGGTTAAAAATCAAATCTATTGCAAAAGAGGTATTTAGATAGATTTATCTGTAATTTACAGAAAATAATAAATTGGTGGTTTGCTTATTGCATTTTATGAAGAACACGCACAACTGTTGGGCTAATGTAAAAATGGCATTTCGGTAATAATTATGGATATCTTGCTTCAGCCTCATTTAGAAACATGTAATTGAAGTGATAGATAGATAGATGCAGTGCTTATAAATAGTTTAGGTTTGCTAATGTAATAATAAGCAGTTCTCTCATTCTCTCTTTCTCTAGTTTTTCCCTTTCCTACATGGTTTTTGCTTCTGAAGCTTATTTATTTATTTATTTATTTTTATTTCCCCCCCCCTCAATTTACTCTTTCCTGCTGCTGGCCACAAGCAGTCCCAGGGCATGCTCTACTGCACTTCCATGGTTGTGTGCCCTGGGAGCACGGTCCCTTGCTGCTGGGTGGGTGTCACGAGTGCCTAGAGGCTAAATGGAGCAGATGTACCAAAACAATAGAGAGTTGTAAGAGGCTGGGGAAGACGTGCGTGGACGTGCTGCGCTGGTGGGAAGGGCAGCTGGGCGAGGGGCTCCTCACTGGTGGTGGGTCAGTGGGAGGGGGATGAAGGTTGTGGAGAAAGAGGGCTGGGAGAGGCAATGCACTGTGTCGTGGATGAGTAAAGTCAGTGTAGCAGATCTTGATGGTGAAGGAAGCAGTGATGAGTGGTGCAAGAGATGAGGAAGAAAAGGGTAATGTGTGTCACGTACACTTAAATACTAATGAAGTCCGGGGAAGGAGGAGGAACTAGGAATTGGAAACTATGGGTATGGCAGTGCTCTACTCCCTTGCAAACAAACCTCTTCAGACAGATGACTTCCCATGCCTAAGTTCTGCCACTCAGATTTCCCTAGACATTAGAAATCTCCCAGTTCACTAGTTTTGCACGTGCAAAGTAAGGGTAGATGGGTACAGGCCTGCCAGCTCTCCGCACTGAAGGAATGTGTTGAGACCAGCTGAAGGAAGAAGGCCTGATACGGGCTGGGGAGCTGCTGGAACAGACTGCTTTGTAGGCTGTCGGCAGCATTGCCTGAAGGGCTGGCTGGGTCTGTAATATCTGAAGACTTTGTTAGTGCTTTCCTGGTGGGTTAGGGGTAGCTGATGTCCTTTTTTTTTTTTTTTTTTTTTTTCTTTTTTCCCCAAGATCTATCAGGGAAACTCTTCGCTTATAACTTCCTGCCACTTTTAACATCTGTCAGGCAATGACCAGGAGTCAGGTCATTAATGACCTGGAGTATTGATATTGCATAAACATTCCTGAGAATTTTCTAGGGACTTCTGTCCAAAAAAGTGTTTCTTTGCTCTCATCAAATTCTGATGCATTGCTGCTTAGGGGTCTTCTATCTTATAAAAATATTTCCCCCCAGCTTTGTTTTCTAGTGCATAGGCAGGCTGAGGTCTGAGTGGCTGTTATGTGATTTTGTTTTAACTGAACAAATGTGAACAGTGTCCAAATATTAAACTGAACGACAGGATGGAGCTGAACAAACTTATAATGGCTGAAAACTAACAGTTGCCTTCATCTCTTAGTAGTCAAATGGTTGCAGGTGGAATCTGTGTGTGACAAAGCGTTCTTTGTCGCAATGGCTTCCCCCAGTATGTCTCTAAGGAGGATGAAAAACCTTCAGAAATAGGGACAAAGTACAAGCAGTAGAGCAGCATAGCACTTTCATTTCTGATGTTGAAAGCATTTATTAATGTGACTTTTGCTCTTCCCTGTCATTGGTGGGGAATGTTTTCAAATCCTGGCAGTGGCTTAGCTGCTTTGTTTTGAACTGCAAGGCTAGTAACCTCTTGGACCTGCTGATGTCAAGCACTAGCTTAAGAGGTCTGTTAGTGCAATACTGAACATGGACTAACACAGAGGATGAGGCAGTCTCAGGGCAGCCAGTAAAAGTAGTGTTTCATGTATAGTAGATCTTACAAGGAAAAAAAGGAATTTCTACAATATTTATTCTTCTTAATTACAGAATTGCTAAGGAAAAGCTTAGTCTCAATAGGATATGTGTTGCTTTCTGTGATGTCTTGCGGCCTGTCTTCATGGGAAGAGAGCTTCTTTATGTGGGGTGGAACAAATAAAGTTGGGAGACAGGTCAGCATTTGAGATCCAAGTAATCGGGTATGGTAAGTGTGGGGAGTATGACTTGCTTTCTTCAAGCTGTGAAGAATATCCCTTTCTTGCTTTGCTTCAGAGCAAGCTGAATAGTTTTCCTAATGCTTCAATTCCTCAGACCAAAATTATGACCAATGAGAGGTTATAGGTGCGAAAGGAGGGTAAATCAGAGCATTTAAAATGGGAGGAGACTGAAAATATAAATTCCAGGGGCAGATGCCTGTCCGTAGGGATATTGTAGGGTTGGGGTGGGGGAAGCTACCTTAGTGCTGCTGCATGACGTGCCATCTTGTAACTGTGGCACCTTTGTATAGCCCTGGTGGAGAACATATGCATGAAAATGATGGTTGCGTGATGTATGTGTGTTTTGGGGGTTTTGTGTTGTGGTTTTGGTGGTGTTTTTTCTTTTTCCCAAACACCCAAAAAGGAGAATAGCTGTCCATCGCGCCCCTCTTGCCTGGGTTATTTCCAAGCCCCTCTGTAACATAATGACAGACCTTCTATGTATAGTGTTATAGTTTCTTTCATTCTGTGAGCAGAGCTGGTTATTCAATTTCAGTGTCCACCAAAGCAATCTCCAAAAGCAGTTAAAATAAAACTCATTACAGTGTGTATGTGATACGGTATGTTTAGAATCCTGAGAATGTGCTGCAATAAACTTTCACTGGCTTTCCCTCTCCACAGCAGCAGATAACAAAATTTACATTTCCACAGCATATAAGAAACCAAAAAGATGAATCCCTACAGACTAGAGCCTGAGGACTGTTGTTTCTTTGTCTACTGAGAAGTAGTTATTATTTATTTGTGAGAGAAATCCAGAAGTCACCTCCAAGAGTGATATCTTCTGTATTTCTTGAAGATGGAAATAAGCATTCTGTGACTGACAAACAGCTGAGTTTTTGACAAACATGGGTTGTGTGTGTGTGTGTCCCAGCTTTATTTTACTGCTCAGTTCTTCTAAGCAGCATGAAAATATCTTTGGTGTCTCTTCCCCCGTTCCTGGGATGTGTTATCCTTCCCAGCGGCTGGGCTGATGTTTGGATGAAGCCACTTAGGCAGGCAGATCTTGCCTAGTGAAATGTGGCCGTGGCTGAGATAGCACAGGCCTCGTTAATGCTTAACTTTGAGTAAACAAGGCAGGTCATATCCATTGTTATTACTTACGTCCAAATGTAGAGCAGCACCCTTACCTGTCAAAGGTCAGGTGACAAACAGGTCTGCTCTCTGTAAGAGGGATTTTTTTTTCTTTTTTTTTTTTTTTTCCCTTTAAAAGTTGCAGAAACACTGGATTCCCAAACTCTTGAAGGCTGGCTTTGTCTGAGCAGAGCATAGTGCCTCAGAGAGAGGCTATATGTACTAATGACCGGTTAAAGTGATTAAAGTGAGATCACCTGGTGCCACAGTTCATTCTGGAGGCTAGCAACCAGAGGTATTTGGAAGGGGCAAAAGAGGTAAGGGGATAGAATCATAGAATCATCTAGGTTGGAAGGGACCTTCAAGATCATCTAGTCCAACCGTCAATCTAACTCTAAAAAAAAAAAAAATAAATAATCAGTAAACCATGTCCCCCAGCACCATGTCAACCCGTCTTTTGAACATCTCCATCTCAACCACTTCCCTGGGCAGCCCATTCCAATGCTTGATAACCCTTTCCGTGTAAAAATTTTTCCTAATATCCAACCTGAACCTCCCCTGGTGCAATTTGAGGCGTGGTTTGATTTAGTTGGAATCTTGTTTGGTTTATTTTTACAGCACAGATGCTTCTTTATGGGCCATCTATTTTCCCAGTGCGTGATGGTCTTCTCCTCTGTTTTGTTACCTCGTGGATAAGTTTTCTGCACTTTGACATCACTTGCCTCCTAGAAATGTCAGCTTTTGTTGTCACACTTGCAGAGTTTGTGACAGCTGTTCGAAAGAGAACTTTGCAGAATAAATTAACAGCCACAGGAACTTAAAGTATCTGTAGTGAAGCACCTTGGATTGTTATTGTTTTGTTTTTATTACTTATTGAAAAACATACCTCTCTGGTGCTGTACGTATCTTGGCTTTCTATTAGAAATTCTGTCTTGTTCAGTAGAATTAATTGAAAATACAAAGCAGCCGTTCCCCAAGGATCCATGCCCAATGATCCCAGAAGAAACCAAGGGCCAACCCCCCAACCAGAGACTTTGTCCTGGTTATGGGGCTGGACATCTGCGAGATAAAAATCAAGAGTCCCATCCCTTAGGCCTCTTACAGAAATTATTCCTCTGTTGTAAACCTTCACCTTCATGGAGTACAAGTTTGATGCAAAAGTGTGATGCTTGTGTGGCTCTCAGACCAGTTGGAGTTTATAAATTAAACCAAAGTTTAATTTAAGTGACCTGAGGTCTGCTCTCAGGACCATAGATCAGAAATACCAGAGACTCTACTTGCGTACCCTTTCTGAGCTGCAAGACCTCGCAGAGTTTGTGGTCTTGAAAGTAGTGTAAGACACATCTTGCTGAGTGCGTTTCATTAATCTCAAAGTGGCCTGGAGATGGATTGCATCGATGGTGTTGTATACAAATGAAAGCTGGATGGCCACCAGACATGAGCAGGAAGATGCCCTTGTTGCTTTTATGTCAAAAGAAGCCTTCTAAAACAGCTCAGAGCCTCACTAGGTTTTTCAAGTTGTAGACTTTACTAACAAATGAAGTGATGATCAGGCTCCAGTTGGTCAGCTAACACAGGCTGCACGTAACTAGTCCTCCCAATGGCCTCCATCTAGTGCAGAGTGGCTGTCCTCACTCTCACCAGGACATACGTTTTGCCTGGTCCTGAAACACTGTCAGCTGCTGACAACGTATCGGAGGTGGAAAAAAATTATTCACGTAAGTGTTTAGGACCTACTTTTGCAGATATCTGGCTTCTTCCAACTTGTAGACCCATCAAAGGAGAGGGTGCCTGGTAATATGTGTAGAAGATCGAGTCTACCAGCACTTCAGGATCCTTTGAGATAAAGGATGCCACGTGTGATTGTTATAAATGATTTGTTTGAGTTCTGCATAAATACAGCTAAATCAAGAGTGTAATCAGGAGGTGATCTGGGCTGGCTCGCAGGTTTTCAGAGGGCTGTTTTCTGTGCTTTCCAGCACCGTTTAGAAAGTGTTCTCTAGCTCCTGGTTACGAGCATAATCTTCCAAATGTGAACGGAATCTAAATTGGTGCAGAGCAACTTGTCAGAATCGGCACCCAGTCTGCAGCAGGAGCTCGGGGAGGGATGTGAACCGCCTTTGTTCTTTGCAGTGGGGGTGTTGACGCTGAAGTTTATGATAATGTACTTGCCAGCATTGTTAATTATTCCACTGGAAGGAAGGAGCTGGAGAGTCTGCACAATTTGCTCTCAGTAAGGGTCTTGTTTCAGCATTCCAGTTTGGCATCTCAAATAGGTGGTGTCTGGGAGAGTCCTGCTTTCCTGGGGGGTACGTGGGGGTGCAGAAGGGGCTCTTTTTAGTCCCTGGTTTGTGTCCCTCTCGTTCCTCTCTGGTATGAATAGGATTCTTCTGGAAACCTGGACGAGCAAGCTCTTAATGCTTATGATGTTAAAGAAATGATTTTATCTTTTTACCAGTGAATCCTCGCAATTGTGGAGCTTGTTAACCTGAATGACTCAATTAGCCAAATGCTAACCTGCTGCCAGTGCTGCTGCTGCTGTCACTGTTGCCCCTTCAAAAATGTTGTGTTTAGCGCACATGCTCTAAAAGTGCCACTTCAGTTTATCTCTGGGGTAAGAGATCAGGCGTATACATAAAAAATAAAGTTATATATCCTTGCAGTAGTAACTGAGATAATACCGAGTAGTTCCTGCCATAATACAGACTGTCAGTAGGTTGAACAACGATGCGTTCCTGAGATACATGGAGTGAGAAGCTTTGACTGTAGGGTGAGAGGGTTACCGCAATTAGCAGAATGAAATTTCTGTGCTTCCATTTGTCGTGGTGTTAATGAACGTTTTCCTTTCAATTGAATATTTTAAAGCACGCTTGGAAAAAAGCTGTATAGAGGTCTGGATTAAAACATGTGGGGTTCGCTCGTTTCATCTGCGTCGTGTGTTCCTGTTTGGATCCTCAGCTGAGATGTGGCATCTCGTTTGCGTTCCGGTGCCCGTGCTCAGGACGGTGGAGTTAACGTCGTGGTGCAGAGGAACAGGCCGGGATAAAGAAGAGCCCGGAGCTTGGGCATAGTGCGTGACTCTGCAGGCTGATTGCGAGCGGTATATTTACGTGGGGTCTGATCAAAGTAGGGCTTTCTTTCATCCAGTTTCACAACATGATTTTAATTATGGGGGCTTGGCAATTATCATTGTTGGGTAACTGCCTGAAGCATTAATTTCTTTAGTTTATCCAGTGAAGCTGTAAAATGAGCTTATTCAGACAAACTAGCTTGTGTTTCAGGTTTCAGAAGACATGCTGTATAATTCGGGTGTTTGACATGTGATTTCTCCGTACCTGACCAACAAGGCAGAATGCATATGGTTTGTTTGGATTAGCTTTTCCTCTCTTTTTCTTAGAAGAATAAATAAAGCTACCCCCTTTTTGTACCTCAGGACTGTTCTGTGTCACCAGCCTCTTTCCCAAGTGTTCCAGGATCTCTCTCAATATAAGCTTTTGTTTCAGAAAGTAAAATAAAAAAAGGGAAAGAAAGTTTATATTCCTTGGATTATGAAAAGAAGAATCCAAATGTCAGCTGGTGCACTAACTGATTTTTCCCAAATATTCAGCGTGTACCTTCACAAGTAGTAGAAGCCATATTGTATACAGCACCAGACTGTACAAAATGAAGCTTTTGAGGGCAGAGAAAGATGGCTTACCATAAAAGTTGTTGTCTGTTTATGTTCATCCGCCTCTAGACGTGGGGGTGGTGGATGAGTTTCTGCTTTTGCTTACCTCTACTCTGTTGAAGCTTCGCCAACTCTTCTGAAGCCTGACTTTGCTCCCATTGTTTCCTGTGGGGAAGCTCAGAGCACGAAGGCATTTGATGTGGCCAACAAGCTCGCTCTCGTTTTTTCAGGTAGGCAAAGCTGAGTATCTGAGAGGCTTCCTCAAGGAGTCTACTGTTGGTTAGTTTGAGAAGCAATCAGAATTGAAGCAGTTTTGCTCTGGGAAGTTGTACTGACACAGAAGAATAAAATCAAGGACGCAAGCGATGTTCTGTGCATGTGACAGAAGGAGTTTTTAGCCAGGTGGAAGCACAAGAGAAGAAAGCCTTTGCTTCCCATTGCCCTTTGCTGTGGGGGGATGGAGGGTGACATTGGTGATATCTTAGTGAGTTTAGCTCTGTCTCCTGCCCTCTGTGTAAGCCAGAAAGCCGTGTCAAGTCATCTCAGGCTCTTTTCCTGAGAAACCTGGGCCCTGCTTACGGCGATGGAGCCAGCAGCTGTGTGTTACCAGGCAGCCAGGAACATCAGCCCGGAACGAGAATCCAAAGGATGCAGTATCCGTCTTGATATCAGCTGAGTACACAGGCAAACCCTGTGGGCTGGGAAGGTCTGTGTGTGTTAAACCTGCTGCAGTATAAGCCATAGCAATGACCGGGTGCAGCCAGACAGACAAAAGTGTTGTGTGGCACTAGCTACAAATGGAAGGGTCCAACCCTGCAAGTCAAAGCTGAGCAGTGAGGGAAAGGCAAAGCCACCTTTGTCCTTTGGATTTCCAAGTCTCTGCGGTGTCTGCACTGGTCTCGGTAAGAAATATTTTTACTTTGGAGCTGTCCCCCTCTCTCTTGAACTTACTCTCTTGATGTGCACTCTTGCTAACCATTTAGTTGGCAAGTGGATTGGGGAAGCAACAGCACATCAGGGGTTAAGGCTTTCTGTTCACTCCAGCCATGCCACCATGCAGAACGGTACATGCGGAACAGCCTGTCGGCTGCTCATCTCCATTTGTTCTTTTTTACAAGGCATGTCATTTAAATGTACCTCCATCCCACACAAACCAGGTCCCAGTATTATCGCACTGCGTTATTATTGAAAACTATTTGCATCAGCAACACTTTATCTTAAACAAAGGGTAAAAAAAGACTTCTATGATGTGTCAAAGCATGGCACTTCATGTCGACCTTCCTTGTCGACTTCTTTTACAGGGGATCTCTTGTTTGGGCTCTTTATCATCTGCGTAAAGGGCAAGCAGCCGCGGGACGGGCTCCTGTGTGCTCAGCAGTGACTCAGACCTTTGTGTGAGCTGGTGCAGTCACAGTGGCAAATAAGGGTGGCCCGAAACCTTGCTTCTGACCTGACTTGGTCCTTTGTTTTTGTTTTCCAGCCTCAAGTAACCTGTTTTGTGGGGCAGGATGGAAAGTAACAGTTTAATTAGAGTGCAACTCTTGATGTCACACTGTCTTACCGTCCCTTCAACTTAGTTGATACAGGACACAGGTCTCATTTATTTTTTTCCATGTTTATAAGTTGAAAGAAAGGAGATGGGGATTTCTTGCTGTGTACTTATCTTGAGTTTGCTGGTTTGGAGTCCAGAGGACACGCTGACCTCCCAAACGCTCATTGTGTGTTGCATGTCCCCAGAGAATGGAAGGACAGAGCTGGCAGCACTTGGATGCAGCACTGAGTTACCTGCTGGAACTGCTGTGAAAGGCCACCGGCTACTAGCTTGGAGGCAAGGAGCTGCTCGGGGCAGGTAGTCCTCTCTCCCTGGGGCAGCTCAGGGCTCCGTGAAGGCTGGCCTTAGCCGAAATCTTGAAGAAGGTTGTCCGTGATGTTTTGCACAGATTCCTTTCCCACACCAGTCCTTTTTGTGATGTGCTGCTTCTGAGAGGATCTCGTTCAGCACCAGAGCTCTACCCCATTCCTTGTGGGTGTCCTTGGCACGGGTCTTGGGGGGGTTTCAGTGAAGAGATCTGGGGTGCTGGTCACCCGCGGGGTCCCAGACCGAGTCAGTCAAACGTAGTTCATGTCTGTATCTCTTCCAGTGCATCTCCGCTCGTTCACACCCTGCCTTTCCTTGCCCTTTATCTCACCTCATCCTGGTACAGTTATTTATCCAACCAGTTTAAAAATGAGTAGAGAAGATACAGTGCTTTGTATTTTCTGAACAAAGATAGAGAGAGATGTCTGTAGCAGGGCTCCGAACTTTACATACAGCAAAATGAAATAAAAGGAGGCAAATGTCCATTTCTTCCCCCCCTCCTCCCCCCAACTTTAGATTAAGAACTGAGCTAAAGAAAATTAGTTAATTCCTTATCTGGTGGGCAGCTCTGATTTGTTGTTAGGCTGTGCACAGAAACATTGAAGCTAGGAGCGTGCCAGGCTTTATTTGCTGGTTGGCTGGATATTTATGTCAGGTTGCCAGGCAAATTCATATACTGCTATGCTGCAGGCAAGGTCTTGGGGGTGGGGGAGATGGGTAAACAATCTTAGAAAGATCTAAAGGTGTAGGAAGAGGTTTGGAGGAAAAGAATGAGGAGCTGGGTTTGCAAGTTGTAAAACTTGCATCTATTTTTGTCCTCTTGTCGCTGCAGCAGAGGTATGGAGGGCTGAGCTGCTCTGCAGCGCTGCCAGGTTAGCATCCCTGCAGTTCCGTACGCTTGTGCAACATTGAATGGAAAACTTCACAAACTGGTCAGTCCCTGCGATGCTGTTTGAGTTTGTGTCACTGCTTGCATGTTTATGGAGGCCTGCATAGTCAAAACCCATAATAATTTCAGTTAAAGTCTCTTCTGCCAGGGCAAACCACAAAAAGTAATTAAATAGACAACAAATCTATCTGCACTCTATGCAACAGTTCCTTCTCTCACCCTCAGCTGCCTTCTTTCTACAGCCTGTGTGTCACACGTCAGGTTCAGACCTGCAGTTTATGATACAGAAGGATTTTCTAATCACCATTTGAGTGCCTGGGAAAAGCTGGAGACTCCCTCTGTGTTTGTAAGTGCATGCTGTGCTTTACTGGAAGAGAAAGTGTGTAAGCCAAAGCAGTAATGTTCTGAAACAAGAGTTAAATCAGGAAGCAGAAATAAAGGCCAATATCAATCTTTTATATATTTAGTTACCAAACAGCATCTCCTTTGTCAGCAGCACATGTAACAACCACAAAATAGAGCTGTCCCTCACTTTTAGATACTGTATATGCTAGGGCATTCTGTTCTTGTACACACTCTCAGAAATAGCTGAAATGATTATAAATGTGTCTCAGCAAACAGCAGCTTCTTTATATATATATATTTTTTACTTTTATTTTTTTTTGGTAGCAAATGTAATTGCTAGATAAACTTGGGGGTTGCAAAATGCTGAGGTTTAGCACTTCACTGGACAAGCTGTGCGCGTTTTTGAGACAACCAGCATCTGGGAGACTGTCAGCAAACCACTATCACAGACATTTGTGACTCACAGGAGCGGAGAGTTTTGAAAGGGAAATTGTCCTAGGTAATCACAGCCTTAGCACATCACAGAAAGCGTGTTTTTTTCAGTTATTGCTCTTCTGTCCTTTGTCAGACGTGGTTTGGTTTCATTCTCTTTTGATTAAGAAATGAGAAATTTGTGGTTTCAATCTGTCATTACTTTTATTTCTCTTTTGGAGAAAGGCATTAGGAATTTGACAGGGGGGTTGTGAAAGATTCACGTTTCTCTAAGTATGTGAGAATCCCTCACGTTTTGTTTAAAGTTGTAAAATGCGAGAAAGTTGGGTCTATAGCTACTGAACGGATCCTCACAGGCAGGTAGGGCAGCCTATAGAGTTTGTTTGCTTTCAGGCAAAATAAAGAAGTTGTTTCTTGTGTGGGTAGATTAGAAGGGAAGGAAATTTTTACTGAAACAAATTCTGGAAATAGCCAGCCCAGGAGAGAGCTAGCTCCCAGTTTATTTATGAAAGCTCATAATGAAATGGTAGATAACAAGCTAGCATGATGTACAATCTGGAGGGATGAACCCGTGCTTGAGATTTGACAACACTACCCTTAAAAACTATTTACTGCTGCAATTTAAGTAGAGAGTAGCAAGAGAAGCGATGTTTTATTTCTGTCAGTTGGCCTTCGCTATAACATAAAAACAAGTGATTTAAATAGTAAAGGTTCCAGTAACCATCATGCACATTAATATTCACCTTAGCTCACACCCAGACGGTGCCTCAGTGTTCTTCCTTTGCCTCGAGTGGGAGGCCGGGTGTGCACAGCCCCTGCCCTCCCATTGTATTTTCTTTTCCTTGTATTTACTCCCAGCAGTAAGCACAGTCCACCCCTCGGATACCTGGGGAGGATGTCACTGCTTGTGTTCATTAACAAACCAGGTAGGCCAGAAGCAGGATTGTTCTGTACCTGAACAAGAGGTTTTCTGTTATCTTCATTCTGAAATATATGCAAATACCCAGCTGTACTTCTGAGAAGAAGCAGTTCTGTCCCGGGGCAGTAATTGGATTGCAATTACTCAAATAACTGTTACACGCCTTTCTTCATATGAAAGGCAAGGTTTATATGCGTGGAAGACAATATAAACAACATCTCTTACTCACACTCTGGTACTGGGAGCATCCATTGAGACCTGAAGGTTCTGATGCAATTCCTACCCGAGCATTGTTCAGCTCAAACTTCCATCAGTGCAGTAGCAGGTCTGCACGTTAAAGGACAAACCTTGTCTTTGAAGGCCTATTTCTTCTTTTCTTCCAATCCCCCCCAGCTCCTGCAAAGATAGTCGTCGTCATTGGAAACGGTGGTATTTTTCTTGTGACCTGGAGGAGGGCATTGGCAAAACTGTGCATATTAGTTGCTTTTAATGAGTCTTAATACTTTCTGACATTCTTTCTTTCCTTTTCCTCACGCTTTCTCATTACGAAGGGCTAAACAAAATACTCTGCTTTACTGACAGAGCTTCTGATCTTGCAGTTTTTCTTTTGCAAGGAGACTTGCTTTGTAGCTGCTTGGCATAGGGTTGCATTAGTTAATCACAATTAAGTTTGCTTCACTTAGATCCATTTGAACAGAACAGAACAAAGAGCAAGCAGTCGGTGCAGGGGCCAAGATCAAGAACTGGGGAAATCAAAAGGTGCACTATTCCTCAGATCCAGGTGAAAGCATGGGCAGAGACCAAGCAAAAGCATGAGGCAAGGTATTATTCAATGGTATGTCCCAGTGCCAGGAAGTCGGGGAGTCCACGTGGGGAGGAGAGAGTCAGGGAGAGGCAGTAGGGAGGGTACCTGGAGCACCACTTAAGTGTGAGCACCCTTCCCTTAGGTGCCCAAGTTCCCGGTGCTTGGGTGCAGCATCTGCTGAGATGGTTTGTAAGCAGATGGCTGCCAGCAACGCCGTGGTCCGAGTGCAGGCTGGCAGAGGCTAAAAGACTGGAAGTAAGCTTCTGGTGTGTAACCTCTGTTTTGAAACAACTGTGTGCATGGCAAAACTCAGAGCTTTCTATAGGCTTTGATCCTATAGATCCAAATGCAGAGTTTGGGGCTGATTCCTAAAATTACCTGTGATTTTTAAATATATATTTTTTAACTATTATTTTTTGAAATACCCTTCAGGAGGAAACACTAGAAACCAGGAGCTGAGTTCTTAAATTTTACTATATGAAGCTACGTCTTTCCATGTGGTTTCCCAGCAGTACTCCAGTAACACGCCAGGTCCAATTTCTAACCCACTGCCTTGGTTTTGCATGCTGAGACGAGTGCTCTCTCACCCTCCCGCTTCCCAGGTCGGCAAAGGATTTATTAAAATTGTAGCTACCTCCTTGGCTTCTTCCAGTCTGTTCTTCTTGTCACAGTCCTGCTTAATATGTTGACATTATTAAAAATCTAATCAAGCTTACTACTCAGTGTGACTGTGGTTACCTCAGTCTGGTTTACTGCTTTTGCTACCTGTCCTCTCTCACAAGTGTGAGCTTTGCAGTCATAAAGAAGAAAACTGTCACAGGAGAGTGTACTGGTGAAAAGCCATCAGATGGAAATGCCTTGGAGTTTCAGCAAGGGGGTGACTCTGCAACTTCAGGAAAAAAAGGACTGATCTTCATTTATTTCTGGGGGGAAGACAAAATCTTTTCTGGAGACTCTTTTTTTTTTTTTTTCAGATCAGTAAGCCATTTTGTCAGGCAGCATCCCTTTGTTCCCACATACACAAGCAAAGAAATTCCTAGGAGTCTCCCGAAACACTGTGTCATCTTCTGAAAGCACTGGTCTTGGTGAGGGATGCCTGGTATTTATTTAATTAAAATTAGGATTGGGGCGAATTCCATTGTAGTTTAGGTGAAGGACGGATCCATCATGTGTGGAGGAGGAAATCTAGCAAAACATTCCAAAACAAATAGTCCTGTGGCCACGCTTACTTGTGCGCCTCATTTTGAATCCCTTCTCCTAGTGCCTTCTAGCACACCTTTCCAAGGGTCGGAGATGGAAGGATCCTTCCCACTGCAGTACTGAAGGGACTGCCAGGCAGCTGTATGAAGTTACTTAAAATCCATTGCAGGAGGAACTTTTTAAAATAAAAAAATGCAATAAAGGGGTGTGCCTCGTGAGATTTTACAGCTCAAGTATCAGGAGGTGCTGGTTTACGTTCAGAGATCAGCGCAGGACAAGGAGAAACTATCATGAGGGCAAAGCCACCTTCTAGGCAGACGTATCTGGGGAGTTCTGTAAAAGGCCCGGGCTGAGCCTGGAGATCAAATTGTTCTTTGCAGACATTTTAAGCAATGTCTGAAGGTTAGGTGTGAATTCAGCCCCTCCTAGCATTAAGGCAGGCAAATTTACTGTATTTTGCATTTGCCTCAATCCCAGGACCCCTGTGATGTCTGTTCCATCATCCTCGTCCTTTCTGGTATCAGAGAGGTTGAGGAAATACTCGTTACTTTATCATTTGTCCTGCCATGGAGTAAAGTTCAAAGGGAACTTCTTGTTTGGAGTCACTCGCTGTCAACAAATGCCATACTGCTCCTTGGAGTATCTGGCAAAGTTCTTGCACAATGGAAAAGTGATTTTTAAGGTGAACTGTTAGGAGTTAATTCCTCAAGTAAAGCTCTGTTATAGAAAATGGATGGGAAAACTGGCCACTCCTAGATGGCTGGTTTTATCGTCTCTGTAGTTCTCAGAGGGATCTGGTCGTTGTTCTTTTGGGTTTGACCAGTTTGGATGTTGCCCAGCTCACTTGTTGTCTGAAATGTTTGGAAGTGGGTGCCGAGGAAAGAGGGTGGCAGGGAATGCTCCTTGGGCTTCACGAAGCAATTGGCAGGTAGCGAGAGGAACGCTGCCTGAGCCTGGCGCTTCTGCTGGAAGTTTAAGAGGTGTTTAATGGCAACCTTTTGCCGCCCAGAGAAAGCGATGTGATAGATCTGTCTGATTTGCCTTGGTTGTTGTTGTTGATAATTGAATCGATAATTTACGTAGAGCAACGCTGCATCTTTTGCTGCAAAGTTGAGCAACAGCTTCTGTTTTAATCCCATGGTACCAGCATTCGTCTCTCGGCTTTCATTGTTCCCTTGTGAGTACTGGGTGTTCTTTGTCTGCAGTTGCTTTCTTGTCTGTCCCTTTCTTCTGTCTGTCTCCCTCCAAATCTGTGTTAGGTGATGCATATGTGCAGAAGGGGCTGTTTCTAATGAGCTCCTAGGCAGGGAGAAGGCAAGATAGATCACTTTTAAAATTGAAAGAGAAGGGTGGGGGTGGGAGTTTACGCTGAGGGGCACTGTATTTTTTAATAGATTCTTATTTAATTAAGAACACTTCTGGAGGGATGAGGGATGATGGTGTCTTTAGTAACACATTAGAGAACAGCAGAATAGTTGTTTAGATATTTTTTTTCCCAAAGCATTCTGGGATTTTTCTCTTTGAGAACTGCCTTTGTGCTTTTACTTTACGTGCTATGGTTAATAAAGAAAAGAACACAACCATAAACCCATTGTGAAGTACCTGTGTTGTCTGAAATGCATTGAAATGAGCTCTTTTTGATGCACATGTGAAGTCTGATGCCTGTCTGAATAGGCACTAAAACTGGGGAGGAGGTTCCAGCCTTATACTGACCTTGATTGGATCAGATTGACTCCCTTTAATAAAGAAAAAGTATTTTTACTTAAAAAATTCACAAATAGAAAAGAAGTATCACCTGAAATTAAGAAGAATTGCCACTATAATAGATGCAACCAAAATACCAGTTTGACATAGTAAGTCTTTTTAGTAGAGGTCATAATTTAAGAAAGAAAGAAACTGATCAAACTCAGGTTAGTTGTGGAACTGGTGTGATGTCATTAGTGCCAGGAGTTCATCGTCAGTGTCTAGTGTGATTTTGCAGGGCGAGTAGTTAGAAAAGGTCCTTCGATCTGTGTGCCACCCAGAAGTGAGTAAGATGAAGTGAGACTTTACTGTACCCATTTAGAAAACAGTTAAAGTAGCTCTTGCAACTTCAGATATGTTTCGTGGCCTTAGTGGTGGAGGCAAGGTTGTTGTCAGAGAAAAGTATCAGCCAAGGCCTGAAAAGGAACTGCTTAAATTTCCAGAAGAAACAGCTGAACACTCAGAAAATTCTTACCTTATGCCATGGGTGTGCGATATACTGAGATAGACGAGCAGGCTGGTTTTTATACTATCTTGTATTTCATACACACAATTCTGGATGTTGCTCAAGGTGGGGGTATGATCTCCAGAGAGTTGTAATGAGTTATAAAGAGTTTAACCCACGGCTCTGGCTCACCCTTGCAGGTTGGCACTGCTCATCTGTATCCACTTCAGTCAAAAATCAGCTGGCTTCAGTTAACCGAGTTAAGTGTTTGGTATTTACGAAGCACAAGTGGTTTTAACTGGGAAAGATTAGGGAGCTCTCAAAGGAGGGGTAGTTTGCAGATCTGGTGGTGCCAGAGGGAGGATGTCAGCCAGCTGGGTACCTCGCTGAGCCCGGCCGTGCTTGGGTGCAGTGTTTTCCAGGTTTCTGAGATTTCTGTGGTATCACATCAGCTTGGAAGGTAGGCACAGTGGTTAAACCTATTTCTTTTGTTATCTGTCCCGTGTCCTCGTTATCGGGTGGGATTTTGCTATCTACGCTGTCTTGTTTTCTCTTGTTAAAAAATAAGAACAGAGTCTTCCCGCTCTCCGTCGCTGCTGTGTTAAATGTCAGTGTAAACCAAGGAAGGCATCCTCGCTGCTGCTCTCAACTGCTCTATTGCAAAATACTGTCTGATCCCTTCCTACCATAACAGCACAAACCAGGCCAGTTACTGGTGATGTGGCCTCAGAACACGATGGTTAAGCAGATGCAGCTCATGTAGAATATATGGGAGTTCCTCGTAATCGCTTTAGAAAAACAGGAGTTTGTTTATTTTTAAAGCAATGTTATTAGCTACAGGTCCCATTGTATCCTAGCGATTTAGCTGTGTCAAAGATATGATTAAGCTGCAGCTATGGGACTCAAGTAAAACTGCCAGATCGCATTAGTAATATAATTTGTGTTTGTACAGCAGCCATTTCCAGTCTTTTCTACGCAAGGGTCTGCTGCAGATTGGGTTTTCATTCCTCACTCCTTTTCATTGGAGGGACACGAGGGATTATAAATTGGTAGTCAAAATTCATATTAGTTGGAATTTAGGAATTAAGAAGTAATTTTGACTCTGCACTAATGTTTGGACTGTGGTTGATGGCAAACCTGAGTTGGGGCCAGATGTGTTCTGATTTCCTACGAGCCTCAGTTTTCAGGGCTTTGGCTGTGCGTGCAGCTGAATTGGCAAATACAGTATCTGTACTCCGTGTACACCCCACGCATGAAAAGCTGTCTTTTAAAGGTGTGGTCTCCATTGAATGTATTTGTATGTAGTTCAAGGGAGAACTTTTCAGAAACATATAAGCCAGGAGGGGCCTTTTTCCCTCCTATTTTTTTTATTATTCCCACCCACCCAGTAGAAGCGATGTCCTAACCGGTGTGTATTCCTAGATTTCTCAAAAGGATCCTGGTCCTGTCTGGGATCAAAATGTTCTCTCTGTCTAGTATTTAAGCAACTGCTTAACTTTTATTAATTTTGTTTAAAAAAAAAAAAAAGCTATGGATTCTAGCTTGTTTAAATACACCACTCCAGATCCACTGAGCACAGCAAAAACTCGATCCAAGGATGAGAGCAGTCTATTCAGATAATGTTTCTAGAACAGTTAATATTTTCTTTTTAGCAATATCCCTTTAAGCCTCCCAGCCTTATGCTTGCTGTCTTATGAAGAAGCTGGTTTTATGATTTGCATTCTTGATCGTGAAGAATTGTGTGATTTTTATTTAGCAGGTTGAGAGATGTCATAAAGAAACAAAATGTGAGCAGGCATTACTTAGCCACACATTTCACTTCCTTCAGTCCCGCGAGCGCTAAATTCTGGGTTTAATTACATTATTGAAATTACAGGACCTTGTAAAGATCTGGCTGCTTCCCGAAATGTCCCCTTGAAAAATACTTCTTAAGGTGCAGCCATGCTAAGAAACCTGCTGCAGACAAAGGTCTCAAGGTATCACTCGTAGCGAACAGTAATTGCTTGTTTGCAAGGACAGCTTAGTACCTCTCTCTAACAGATTCCTTGGGAAACACAGACAGGTGTGTGTGTGTGTGTGTGTGTGCTGTCTGCTTTCACCTCGACCTACTGCAGTGAGGTGGGTGAAGCATCCAGTCAGACCTGTGGCTTGGGCAACACTTCAGAGGAACCAAGCCTGGAACTGGCTTGGATCTTGGCCGGTCCCATCTTGATAATGACGCCTGCTTGATGAACTGGCCGTGCTGGCCACCTGCACGGATTCAGGCAGTGCAGGAGTGCCCCAGTGTGTGCCTTACCTGCTCTGTGGGGCTCCTGAGTCTTGGAGCAGCTAGAGACCAGCCTGAGCAGGGCAATGTGTGGTTCAGGAATGCTGGCCTTATCAAAAACATGCTTCAAAGGGCTCCTGACTGGGTAAGGAGAGAAATCATAGAATGGTTAGAGGTGGAAGGGACCTTAAAGATCATCCAGTTCCAACCCCCCTGCCCTGGGCAGGGACACCTCCCACCAGACCAGCTTGCTCAAAGCCCCATCCAGCCTGGCCTTGAACCCCTCCAGGGATGGGGCAGCCACAGCTTCTCTGGGCAACCTGTTCCAGTGTCTCACCACCCTCACAGGAAAGAATTTCTTTCTGGTATCTAATCTAAATCTCCCCTCTTTAAATTTAAAACCGTTCCCCCTTGTCCTGTCACTACACTTCCTGACCAGAGTCCCTCCCCAGCTCTCCTGTAGCTCCCTTCAGATACTGGAAGGCTGCTATAAGGTCTCCCCAGAGCCTTCTCTTCTCCAGGCAAATAGCTGGAGAAGAGCTTCTTAATTTTGGTGTTTCTGCTTGTTGGGAATGACAGAAGGCTGTGTGTTCTGGCAGGTTGTATGTCACTGCAGGTAGCATACTACTCCATTTGTGATGAACCTCAGCCAAGGCTGTAAATTTTAAATGTAGGAAGTGTTCATCTTCAGAAGTGCCACCCAGTTATGCCAAAACTACAGGCACATTGCAAGCAACAGCTCACAAAGTGTTCACGTGAACGCTTACACTCTTTGTACAAATATACAGTCAAATCACAATTAAAATATAAGGTGGGGGCCTTGGAGATGCAAATATTGCTGCCTGAAGCTTTCCATTGATGGAATACTGTGAATACCTGAGCGCTGGTTAGCCTGGGTAAGAGTAAGCTGAAAGAGGTGTGAGAGTTGTGCTACAATTGCAAATGGGTGCAAAAGGCAAATGTAGAAACTGCAGGAATCCCAAGCAGTCGGTGCCAAGGAGAGAAGCCAGGCAGGTCATGAAGCTGTGAAACTTCACCGTAGGCTGCATTAACGGGTGAAAGTCTAAATCGGATCAAAAGAGAAATTGGGCAAGGTTTTGGAAGGGAGGACCATGTCAAGCTATGATGCTCTGGATACCTTTTTAAGGCCCAGGTGTGCCCAAGCCACTGGCTGATGGTGGGAAGCTGGGTAGGGTGTACAAGGGGAAGGCATCCTCTGTATTTATTTGCCTTGCTTCTTGCAGTCTTTAAGCCCTGGTTACAGGGCATTGCCAAAGAAAGGATACCAGGCTAAGTGGATCTGTGATCTAATATAACGGGGCAGTTCTTGTATAAAGCCTAAGAAAAGGTGTTTGGAATAATTTTGTTTACTTCCCCTAAAGAAAAGGTCGGTGAGACAGTGTCTCGGGAGAGCACACAGGCGAAACGTCCGGCTGTCAGTCAGTACACAGCTCACAACGGGCCAGGTTTGAGACGAGCATTGTATTTATCTTGGTTGGAAAGGAGGCACTGGGTAATTCTCAAGTGCCGTAGCCACTTGGTCTTCTCACTTGTGAAGACAAAATGTTGTGGTGGGCTTAGCTACACTGCATCGTGTGTGTGTGTGTGTGCATACACACACAGGGTTTGGGGGCTGGTAAGAGCTAAGCTGCTCGTACTGATCTGTATAAACCCTGACCCAAAGCTCCGTCCGCCTTCCACGGACGTAAAAACTTTAAATAAATTGTTATACCTTTTTAGTGGCTGGTGCTCAGCTGGGCAGCACGCCCAGGTACAGTGTGCTGCCCCTGCCATCCCATTCCTTGGCCTCCATCAGGTCGTGCCACCCAGCTGAAAGCCTGGCCCTAAACCATGAAGGTCAATACGCTTCGGGTCTGGAGCATCAGTGAAGGAAAACTGTGTTGTAGGGAGCTCACCATCAAGCTGTGCTGTTTCTCTCGGATATTTCTAGTAGCCTTGGTTGAGAAGAGCCGTCTTGCTTTCGAAGTTAGAGCATGGTGCCATCATCCTTGTCTGGAAGCAGTTAGCTCCCCTGCTCCCTTGTCTCCCATTTGGGAGGCCAGAGAAGGCGAGTCTGAAGCCAAGGTGCTGCTCTGAAAGCTTCCTGAGGCTACTGGCAGCGGGAATTCGTGTGGATTCACTGGCGCAGCTGCTGGTGGGGAGGAGAGGGTTGGTCTGGGGCCTCCTGAAGGCAAGACCCCTGTCTGTCCACAGGGTGGGTGGAGGGAAGGGGAGAAGAGCCGGCCGCCTGCTGCGTGTGCCCTCACTGGTCGAGGAGCTGCATGCTGTGCCTGCTGGCACCTGTGGGGTCAAGCTAGTTGCCTCTGCTAATCCTGCTCAGCTACTACGGCCTGCTTTTAGCTTTGAAAAATGAACATTAGCCTTCAGGGTCAGATTTGGATGCCAGCAAGAGCAGGCACGATAGAAGCCCCAAACCATTACAGGATTCTGGTTTAAGTGTAAATTGACTTCCTTCGGTGTGTTTCCTTTATGCTTCAAAAAGTTCCTAGACACAAGCACCTGCAGAATCTGAAGAGAAAAAACAATCTAATTTTCAGAAATACTGAAGTCATGTCACTGCTTCTTTCTAATTTGTTTTTCAAATGAATAATTCCCATGGCGACCAGGAGAAATAAAAAGGCAAGAAGGGATTGGGTGCTAGTGGTAAAGTGGACCTACCCAATGCTACCCTGTATCAATTGTATTTTCAAAACTATCAATTGTAATTTTCAAATCCCCGAGACTATGTGAGTTATTTTTGACAGATTCTGCCGACCGCATCCTTTGACATCCGAGAATGAGGGCAGCCTGGCAGTAGCTTTTGAAAGAACATTTATCCTCATCAGTAAGATAAAGCTGTCAAAGGATCCCAGAGACATCCATGGAAATAAATAATGATTCAATATGCAAAACTAGTTTTCTAGTCCCAGAGAAAGGTAAGAGAGGCACATGTCTGAGAGCAGGGTTTGAGAATTCAGATGAATGAGGGAAGGGAGAATTGGAAAGACACGGTGAATTAAATATTCTGGAGGACTTAAATGATAGGAATTATTTTATTTCTGAAACATTTGCTCAAAATACCAATTTATCAAGGATAATCTCTTTGTGGCATTTCAAGCACTTATATATGCATTTTAGGTATCTGTAAGCTAACACTCTGGAGAAAACGCTATTCTTTCTGGTACTGTATTTCAGCTGGTACATGGAGTAGCCAGGAGAATGAGTAGACTGAGTGTGTTACAGGAAGGAATTAGTTCATTGCATTTTTTTTGAGAGTTGAATTGTATAATGGAATGCAATAACAAGTTACTAGTAATTGCCTCAAAGCAGCCCTTAGATGGAACGGACGGTAAGAAGAAGAGTAATTTAATGCATGGTGTTAGCAAGTTGCATTAAGGTGGCTACTTCTCTGGTGTGCTCTCAGGAGTTTGTGGCCAACAGGCTCGCTGGGAAATCATTCCAGCTTGCAGAATACAAACCTTATTAGTTTAATGTTGGCTCACAAGGAGGGTTCAATTTGTTTCCCTGTTTTCTGCCTTTTAATGTACTTCAATTGAGCAGAAGGTGGTTGCAGCTAATTTATTTTTTTTTCTTGAACGTGTGTTTTTGACGGCATATGTTGGAGTGTCTTCCATGCTAGTAAAAGCTCCTGATAACATCCTTCAAGGTGGCAATAAGCTAGTGCTTGTTGTGGAAGTGCTTATAAGCCCTAGCCAGGTATCAGGATCCACTGTAACAGCTGAAGGTATCCACACCTGGGCAGCACAGATATAGCAGGAAAAAGATACCCTTGTGCTTTCAGTATTCACAACTGATATAATTAATTGAATATCAATGAGAGTGTTTGTTTCTCCATTCTCACCTTCCAGTGCTCTTCTGTTCTGCTGTATTCCAGGGCTAAACAGTAGGTAGGGAGAAGAAATCCCCAGAGCTATGTAGGTCCTTCTCCTAAAACTGGCATTACAGAATAAGGACAATGTAGTTGAAACTCTGGAGGTCACCCAGTCCAGCCCCTGCTCAAAGCAGGGTCAGCATGGTCGTTGGGGGACCATGTTCAGTGGGGTTTTAAATATCTCCAAGGATGAAGAACCCACAGTTTCTCTGGGCAGCCCGCTCCAGTCTTTGACTCCTGGTATGTAATTGCCCCATTGCTTGCCATTTTTAGGACTTAACAAACCCAGTTTACAGTTGTTATTGTAGGCAGTAACGGGGAGGGGGTAACAGTTTGAGTTGTAGGCACCTGTGTTGGACCTGATGCTTGCACAAGGTCATTTTGCGCAGCCCGGGTTGTATTTACCCCCAGGAGCCTTGCTTTATGTAATGAACTTGTCAGCCTCAGTCAACCCTTACTGGAAGGCTGGAACATCTGGAGATGATGTCCTTCTGGGGTATCTCGAGCCCTGGGACTGACCTTTTGAAAACTGGCAGTTGTGAAGGATTCCTGTAGCACTTTCTGCAGGAACAAGGGAGGGAAAGAAGGGATTAACCATCATTGCTGGCATGCTTAGAGCTAACTCTTTCAGTAATGATTAATTACTAACTAAGCAGGGCTCTTAGTACAAGCCTCTTTCTTAACAGTTTAATGAATCCTCACTGTGCGTTGTGGTGAGGATTCTTCTTTTCATTCTACACAATGAGCAAATTTTAGCTAAAAATCCGAATAGCTACTGCATTCTGCCTGGTGAAACTCCCCCCTTTTGTTGAAGCAGGTGTGGTGTACCTCATGTCCTAGGCTGATGAGATAACCCCAGAAGAGGTGAGCAGTAATCTTGGCACACGGTGTGCAAAACCAACTTGGTGGTACAGATCTGCATTATGTTCATTTGCCAGTTTATTATTATTGGAAAAGTCAGACATTTTCTGCAGTTAGTTTCCTGCGTTCAGAGAAAGGGCTGCCAGGGAACAAACAGTTATCTGCAGGACTAACTGTTACAAATTCTACTCAGACAGTTCTGTTTGGTAACTTCTTCAAAATTTATTTTTCTTGTGGTGATTAAATGCAGTGTACTTGTAAAGACATTTTTGAGTTTGTTCCGTCTTGCCAACCGATCCCTGTGGTCCATCAAAGTGTTGCTGTGGGACTGTCTGCCCAACAACAGAAGGAAGGGTGATTCCCAAGGGATGAAAAGTTGGTTTCAGATGCCTGGAATCCCAGTTCTGGGAGTTGAGAGCAAAGAACCAGTCAGGACATTAGGTCCGGTCTAATTTACTGCTTCTCTTACCAATTAGAGAAGTGATTTCCTCTGTCAATTAGAGTATTACTTTTTTTTAACCCCTTAGAAGAAAGATATAATCCCCTAAAATGAAGGGTATAATCTCGGGTATGCGTAACACTGCCTCGTATCACTGTGCAATGAATCCTTTTTCTGTAGAGGAATAAGGAATAAATAACCTGTACAGTTAAAGCAGTAGAATTTTTTGTGTGTGAACAAGGCCATAGTTATTTTAAAAAATAAATACAAAAAATACAAAACCCAAACCACCACCTCCATCTCAACCGTTAAAAGAGGGGGGAGCTGTGGTTTAGTGTGCCTGAGACAAACTAAGAAATTTGTGCCCTGATCTTGATCTCTTTGAAACCAGTGGCAACATTTTTCACTTTCCCTGCTTTTAAAAGCTGGAAAGAGATCAACATCTTGAGCTGATGATAACGATGAGGAAGCCAAATCACCCTGGATCATAGGTGGAGCCTTGGGAAGCCATGTCAGGAGCCAGGCAGCCTGTTACACAGACCTCTGGAAGCTGGTACAGGCGGTGGTGGTACACTTCTTGTTTCCTGTAACAAGTCATTCTTCGAGCAGTGGTTCCATGTGAACTGCTGGCCCCAGCCTTTCACAGATGGTTGTAGGATCTCTAAATTGTATTGTCTTATGGGAAAGATTGTGCTTACCCCTGAGCAAACGTGTTTCTTATAGTTTCGGGGGGAGGGGGACACGGGACGGATGGACGGGCAGGCAAAGAAGGAACAAGCCGGTTTTTCTCATTGACTTTGAGGATTTTGCTGGAACCACCTTCTTATTTCATCTTGCCCATGGATAGCAGCTTGTGTATTTTCTAAGCTGCCGAGTGCTAAGTGCATTTGATCAGTATCATTAGCAGCCCCAAGCAATTGATTATTGTCCATAGCTGAGTATTCAGAGCAAGCGCCCAGCCAATGGCAGTCACTTAATCTGTCATGCCTGCATGTTCTTGCCCTCCCGAGATCTATCAGCTGTGTAGCATCTGACCCCATCAGGAAAATCATTGATGGCTGCTTCGTATTTACCGTGTACCCATTATGTCACCTGAATTAACCACCTGAACTGGCAGCAGCGTACATGGGAGAAGGACGTATAGCGGGGATGGCAGAGTTTGTAGATCTTATTTTAGTCTTCCTTTTCGTGTAAATCTAAGTCTGGATTTTTGTGGGAAGAGAGGGTGGTCTTTAAATGTACACCGCTCAATTATTTTTCTGGTGTTAGTATTAATTGCAAGACTCAAAATAGGTTGATTAGAATAAGACCTCACAGAGGTGTTTATAATTCAAATTTTAGAGATGTGACTAATGAATAACAACCACAGCTAATCAGTTCTCAAAACTGATGGTAATGAGCAGAAAAGGGGGAGGAAGCCAACCTATATCTCTGCTTGTGCATTTTTTCAGCACTGCAGTAGAGGGTGGCAAGATCTCTTAACGAGTGTTTGACTCGGATAGAGTTCTTGATTTTTCACAGGAAAAGCCATTTTTGTTAAAGCAGTGCGTAAAGATTAATTTTAAATAACCGGTTGCCAATTACAGCCTTTAAAGTTAGGGTTGTATTTAATTGTTGGAACTGTTTGGAGACTTGAGGCTTGCTATGGCATCTTTGGGCTTTTTATTTATAAGTTGGGTTCTTCTGCATTCATGGCAGCTACAAAAATGACAGTAGTGAACACTGGAGTCCTTTATTCACAGAACTGGCACCGCAGGGGTATTGGCAATGCATTTTTTTTTTTCCTCTGCGTTTCCAATATTTTTGACCTTGAACAAGGTCACTTCTTAAAGATGAGAGGATGTACTAACTCTCTTGCTATATCTGGTCAGTCCTCTGCCTCTGTGCACTTGTTTGTTTAACCATGTGGTGAATTTGCTGTACTGAATAGGAAAGAACCTGAATCATATCAGATGCTCCACAGCTGGGACCTCAGTCGGGAATGATCCTGATTTGCATGGGAATCGGGATAGTCTTAACCTTGAAAAATGCCTCTAAAATCAGTGGCAGACGTTTTCATGTCAAATCTACGTCATGTGCCAGAGCCTTGTAAAGAGAGAGAATATTTCCCACCAGCCCTTCAGGTCGTGCATTTTAGTTTGGGCTTTTTTTTTTTTTTTTTGCCACTGAAGGAGACATCTGTTATCAAAGTGTGTTCCACCGACACCAGTGAGGCTGCTTGTGGAAGGAAGGCAAGAAAAGAAACTGTCCCTGGCTGGTGAGGAGCTTGTATACATCTCAGTGCACTCGGGAAGGCTCTGCAGATGCCTACTGACTATTTAAAAAAAATATAATAAATTCAGGAACCCAGTTTTGTCATTTGACGTACAGCTGAGCTGCTGGTTTGTACATTTTGTCTTTAAATAATACCACAGAACACAACTCGGTGCGGGCATGATGATGAGGTTCCTCTTTCAGCAGTGAGCAGTGTGGTTTCTAAATAAAGCTAATGGTGGAAACTAGTTGCGTTCAATACTTCAAGTACTGGGGCAAAGAGTTCCCAAAGGGCAAGGTTATTCCAGTCACTTACCTCTGGCATGAGGCTTTGGTCAAGACAGACAGACAGACAGCTCTACGTGTCTCTTACCCTTTGCTCCGTGCTGCTCACATGCTGGCAGTGGCATTTCGTGAGAGCTGCCCGAGGAGCAATTCTGCTGAAAACTTACCTGTTTTGGGGGAGAGCAAATTAGAATCCCTTCAGAAGCGTTTCAATGAATAATTTCTGTTTTCTGTAGAAAGTTGAGCCTTTTCTTGAACAAACAGTGCTAGGCAACTTTCAGTGCTCTTGCTACGGAGATGTGTGTGACCTTCGTTACTGGGACGTGTGAACTTCACCTCTTGTGAATTGTAGAGAAAGGAAGGTACATGTTGGGAGAGAGGAGGAAGAAGGGGGAGCCTTAAGCAGTTTTTCTTGCTTTGCTTCAGCTGCAGGGCTCTGAGGAAGAGAAAACCTTTCTTCATTCTTTCAACCTCTCTTTTAATTTATTTGCTGCCAGCCCTGGCAGAATAATCCTGCTGAATAGTTAACAGTCGTATATTTTATATTGCAGCTGTGATCTTCAGGGGAACAGAGATCAGAGGGACAGAGCAAACTAGCGCAGGGAGCACCTTGATAAACGCACGGGGTTTTCATTCCTTAGTGGTGTGGATGTGTGAATGTGGTCTCAAAAAGGAGCAGCACAACCCTGTGTGCAGGGGGGGCAGGGAGGAGAGGTGGAGATGCAGCTCATTAGTCATTTAACTGCTCATCGAGCTTCTCCCTCCACCAGGGCAGGCAGCTGGGACTGGCTGGGGAAAAGTCCCAGAGCCCCATCATTAAGTGGAAGCAGTCCCATCGGACCTACAGCCAGCTCTCCCACAGCCTTGTATGCTCTTGGCCACGGAGCTCCCTGGTCTGCAGCCCTCTTCAGCATCGCCACCGTGCCCTGGCTCCTCCTGAGCCTCCTCTTCCTCCAGCATACCTTGGCTTGGGCACCCGTGCTGGCTGCACCGCTTGCCTCCAGCCTGTGTGCTTCAGCCATGCCCCAGCGCCTCCCTAGCTTTGAAAGCATTTTTACAATTGGGTTTAACTTGGGTTTTCCTTCCCAGAAACAATGCCTGGGAAGGATTTTTTATTTATTTTTTTTTTCTACAGTTGTCTCCAACTTTAGAAAGTTGTCTCCTGTCTGTTGTCGGGTGTCTGGGTGTCCATCATCTAAATCAGAGGTCTTCCAAGATGAAACAGTTTAATAAAGGTTAGAGAAGGTATTGGTTGACTCTGTCCAAAGCAGTTACAGTTACAACTGTAGGAAACTAAAGTGATGAGATGTTTTGCGTAGAACATCTTGACATGTAGCTCAAATTAATAGGGTTTACCACCATGCCTTTGAATCCTTGCAATCACCACCACCTTTTAAACAAAGAGAAAATGGCACAGGAAAGAGAGGGACATTTTTAACATGTTTTTAACAGGCCTGCAGTTAAGCATTGAAATTTGTATCTGAGCACCCACGTAAGAGGCTGGGTGTTTGTACGATACATGTAAATGAGCAATAAGCGGTGACATTAAAGACAGTTTATGTGCCTACAAATAGCTTTTGGCTTGAGTCTGGTAACAAAATAGAGCTCCTTTTATCTCAGGCTCCTTCAAGGTCCCCGTAGTAAAGCCATGTTGGCGATGGTGTGTCAGCACGTAACATTTCCTTGGCCTGCTAGTGTTGTGTGAGAGGGGCTAAAATGTGTCTATATTGGCACTAAAGTGGGATAATCAATCGAGTTAAGGCAGTTCACTGGAAACAGCATTTTTATTTTTTTTTTTCCCCTGGTCTGAACAGTCCCGGGGGAGTTATTCCTGAAGTTCAGTGTCTGACACTATGCTCTCGAAATGGAAGCGGCGCAATCCTGTCTTATTTTTTGCTGCTTTTCCCGAGCGTGCAGTCGGAAGGAGGTTAAATTTGGCCGAGTGAGCCGGCCGCAAATAAAGCCGGGGTGTGGAGGGCTTCCCGGCGGCCGGGACGCTGGGGTGGGAGGTGGCAGCAGGGTGCCCGGCGGGGACACGGGCAGTTCATGGCCAGCCGAAAGGGCAGCCGCCGAGGGACACGGGCCAGCGTGTGTGTGTCCCCCACCCCCTTGGCCGGGGACGTCGCTCCGGGCGATGCTGTGGAAGCCGGAGAGTACTTGTCGTCGTGCCAGCCCAGGAAGTCCTTTTCCGGGGTTTGCATCTTGGTTTGAGGAAACGTTCCATGAGATGGGCTTCTAAAATAGCCCTTGGCTGGTGCCCGCGCTGGCCCTGCCGGCAGAGGCTGGTGTGTGAGTGTGCACATCTGGATACAGGGAACCTCTTGCACACTCTATTTAGGCAGGGGTTTCTCTGCCCCGTGGCAGCGGGGAGGCTACGCTTGTTTCGTGCTTTAAATCCTCTTTATATTCTTCATTCCCTGAAGAAGCTGGATAAAACAATCTTTTTGATGGTGGTTAACCACCGAAGCAGATTTTTATTTTGCCTAATTCTGTTTAGGTAGCAGGGTAGGTACTCGGATGACAGGAGTGTAGAAATCCCTAAATCTAACAGATGGATTTTTCTTTTTTAGAAATGAAAAACCGCATTT
>JAHREE010000567.1:3270149-3379368 GCA_033628505.1 Tringa tobata
TGCTTTGTAAGCCAGGATGAAGATAAAGTCCCGGAAGACCAAGTAATCAGAATGAGGCGGGGAGGAGGCGGGGGGGCTGCCCACAAAGTTACAACTCAAGTTTTCTCTAATTTTGTGGCATTCACAGCTGGGTTGTGGTCACAGCTGACACAAGACAACTGGTTCCTGGTGGATCTGAGTCTTCACCACTGTGTTTTAGTTGCAAAATCTGCCAACTCCCTGAGGTCATTCTGGCCAGCAAGGAGTGGGCAGGCAGGAGCTGCTGTAGGAATTAGTTGCCAAAATCAGGCGGCCCAGAAGGCCCCCTGCTTGGCCTACCCGTGATGTGTGTCTTGGGTTTGATTTGCAACTGTTACCCAGGTAGGGGATTTATGTGAAGTGTAGATCAGAATCTAGAATTATGTTCAGCATAGGAATATTTCAGTCCTGGGGAGTTCTGTTTCAGAGCGATCACTTGTTCCAATTGCAAAAAAAAAAAAAATAATTCCTCAGCTTTTAGTGGGAGGGCTTCCAGGGAAGGCCTTGAACAGGTTTATGCTGTTTCTCTCAGTCTGTACAGCACTGCTGGTGCCTGTGTGCTTGCTGCCTGAGCACAATGGCAGACAATACAACGCGTGCATACAATGCAAAACTTGCTTTCACAGGCAGAACTATCAACCTGGCTACTAATATAGAAGTGCTAAGAGAAGCATTATATTTGTCTGGATTTTTTTTTTTTCCTTTTCTTTCTTGAAGCTTTCTACAGTATCTCCTTGCGCAGAACAGCTGCAAATCAGGTAACTAGCAGAGATCTGAAATGTGTAGTGAACTTTCTCATGTATCCATATGCTTCGCTGTGCACTGGGAGAGGGAGGAGACTTTTCTGGGCAAAGAGGTACTTGATGGTGTTTCCTAGATAAAAAGACACCTATATAAAAAGACAACCCTAGCAGCATGTCCGAGGAAGCATAAACTGGGGTTCTCTGGGCCACCATGAGGCCTGAGTGACTTGGAAGGAGTTGGGTATCTACCTCAAAGCTGGGTGAGGTTTCCTGTGAGCACCAATGTTAGTTGTCTGTGAATAGAAAAATGAAAAATGGTTTGGAGTTCTGAGTTCTGGCTTGGCATCTGAGGTTTGATCCCTAAGAAGGGATCCAGAAGCTACTGGAATTGCATTATTCAAGCAGTTCAGCGCTATTGATATGATATCCAACCATTAGTAACCATCTATCTGATTGTCTGAACATGCAGTAGAGGAAAGAGAAAGTATGTGCTACTAGATGACCTTAAATTTATATTGTAGGATTGATAAATCCTGGTGTCTCAGGCCAAAGAGGGCAGTTGTTCTGTTCAGTAGGTAGAAAAATGCCTGGTGCCCTGATCAACCCCAATCCTTTCCATAACTATCAGTGCTCAAGACTCCAGGAGTGTGCTGAAAATACCACATGCCAAGTAACTTGTTCGCCCTGCTGATGTAGGCACCAGAAAAGCCACTTTGCCGGGCAGATCCAGTCCTTAGCATCACTGCAAGTGAAATATTTTTGGCTCTGTCACCCACGCTTTGTTTGCGGAAGCACCAGAATCCATTTTGGACCTGAGGCTGAGGGCCGTGCTGGCGAAGCACTAGGCCGCCTGTTTCAAAATGGCTGACAGAGCCGTCCCAGAGGCACCTGGTAGCCTTGTCAGCCAGGCCCTGAACTAAAATCAAAAACATTGCAGTGAGGCATTTTAAGGTAAAAAAGTTTTCAGTTGGTGTTAAATGCTGTACTATGAGTTGTGAGGGTCTTAGGAGATGGTTGAAGTGCAGCACTGAAGGTTCCAGTGTGGAGCACGGCAAATGACCAAAAGTGGGCATGTTTTCATCTGTTTGAAATCAAACGGGCCTCCCTTGGGTGTCAGTGTCCCAAAGCCCCTCAATCCATTGTGTGGTTTACAAATTCTGCCCTCTGGGCCACTGTCAGGGTGTTTTCCAAAGCGCTCTCCGATATGAACTGCATCCAATTTGCCTCCATTCCTCAGGCTTCTTAAAGAGCCTATCCAAAAACAAATGTAGTCAGCAGCTTCTGATGTAATGTTTGGGCGTATAACAACATTCCCATTAGATAACTTCTTTGCAACAAAGTGCAGTGGGTGTCTGTTTTGCCATTTTTGTGTGCTGTTATGTGGTAGATTTGTGCAGTTCATGATGGTGAATGCCAGTCTAACATTGCTAGTTTCAAGGTGGTGACTGTTGATGTGAACTGGCCGGAACAGAAAACATTTCCAAAAATGTTGTCTTTCAATTTTGGGGTACCTGTGTGTGCAAAGGTCTGATGTTTAGAGAGCTGATACTTTAGATTTATCAAAACCTGACTCCTTTGTGTGTGTAATCAAGGCACGCTTAGTATTTGAACTGTTCTGGAAATGAAAAGACAGGTGTTTGATTTTTGTTTTTTTCCTCACTTGTTTCTGTAACTCACAACCTGAAATTCCACCCCCTCTTTAGGCCAGTAATTTTTTGTCTCCTGTAGTGGAGCTTGTACTTGCCCTACTCAGGGTCTAGAAACCAAGATTGGAGATGATGACCACCACCCCTCGCTCTTCATGTGACTGGTTTCTCTTGCTCCTCTTCCACTTTTTGCCACTCCTGCATGGCGGCAGGGTTAACCCAGTGCCGCTGGTAGCAGGGTTTACTTCCCTTGGAGGCCTGGAACTGCAAAGAAAACNGGGTACCTGTGTGTGCAAAGGTCTGATGTTTAGAGAGCTGATACTTTGGATTTATCAAAACCTGACTCCTTTGTGTGTGTAATCAAGGCATGCTTAGTATTTGAACTGTTCTGGAAATGAAAAAACAGGTGTTTGTTTTTTTGTTTTTTCCTCACTTGTTTCTGTAACTCACAACCTGAAATTCTACCCCCTCTTTAGGCCAGTAATTTTTTGTCTCCTGTAGTGGAGCTTGTACTTGCCCTACTCAGGGTCTAGAAACCAAGATTGGAGGTGATGACCACCACCCCTCGCTCTTCATGTGACTGGTTTCTCTTGCTCCTCTTCCACTTTTTGCCACTCCTGCATGGCGGCAGGGTTAACCCACTGCCGCTGGTAGCAGGCTTTACTTCCCTTGGAGGCCTGGAACTGCAAAGAAAACATTTAGTCTACATGTGGTTGTTTGGATTTCTAATCTGATGGAACCTTGCTCCAGATTCTCCCTGGAGGAAATGAAGCAGGAAATGGCATTTTCTCCATTTCCTTTACCTCAGCGTCACCCTGTGCATCATCTGATGAGATGATACTATGCTTGAGAAACACTTAGGGGATTTCCCCCCCCCCTTAGGTTTTTCTCCTGACAAACGTAGGCTCTGTCAATCCTTCCATTTATTTCCCTTGAAAGTGTGAATTATAAGAATGTTCAGTTTTTTATCTAAGCAAATTGCAGACATTGGACATACAGACATCAATTTATTACACTTTTCTTCCACAATATTGATTAATACGAAACTATCTCTATTGTGTAGGCCTAAGTTCTGGAAAAGGCTATTTTATTCTCAGGAATGATCCACTCAAACTGTAAATGTGTAGCTGTGCTATCATGGCACATTTTATTCAAAGGGGATGGGAAGGAGGAAAATCCTGCTGCTTTAAACCTTACTGTGCTTTTTGTGTATCTGCTCGAGTCAGATCTCAAAGATGGAAACCAATCAGCCCCTTCAGAGGTGCCTTTTTAAATCAAATAGCGAAATATGTTTTAAACAACTAACAAGTGTGCAATGTCTGCCTTCAAGTAACTGAATCTTAAAAACTAGTAATAATTTTGTCCTGAAATGGAAATCTCCATGGGAGTTCATCTTCGGTGACCCTGCCTGCACATCTGTTTTGTTGCTTGTGATGGTCCATGTCAGAGAGGATGCGTGGTGGGGTCCAGGGCCAGCTTGGTGCTCAAGGAGATTCTGGTCTGAAGGGAACAAGAAAAAACTGGAAGTTCCTGAAGTGGGAGGAGAGCTGGGGGGAGACAGACTTTGAAGAAGCTGAAGGGACCATTGGGCCCTTTCCTTGAGTCCCAGAAGATCTCCTTAGTGGTTCACCAGCAACAGATGGAAAGACAATGGGTGGCAGGTCCTCTAGTCACTGTGCCAGAGATAAGAGAGTGAAAACAACATCTAGGATACTTTTGCATTACTTAAAAGCCTAGTCTGTCTTTCAGAATATAGCTCCTCGTGCATCTCAAAGCTGTGAGTGTGGCTTGTGTCAGGACTTGAACCTCATGGGCTCACCAGCTTGCCAGGTCAGGAGGCAGGAAAGCCTGTTGCAGTGTTCAGGGCTGAGCAGAGTATCAGGATTTAAGAGAAGAAAGAAAAGAGCCTCATCCCATGTGATTGTGAGAGTGCAAAGCCCTTCTCTGACTGGGGCAAGTGCTGATACTCCTTATGGGATGCTGTGGCTGCACACTCCCGCAGGACTCTGTCTGCAACTTCCTCTCACTACTGAATGCAAGCAAGTGGGAAATCTACCTTTCCTGTCAATCAGAGCTTCCCCAAGTAACAGCAGAAGGACAAAATTGGCAGGATTCTTGTCAGTTTTACTGCTGCCCATAGGGTACTGATTATCATTAATGAGTCTTATTGATTTCACTGTGTGGCTTCTTGGGAACAACAGGAGAAGCCTGTCTGCAGACTTGGAAACACAGCACGGCAGTGGGTCATATTTGGAAAGTTATCTGTGCAATCACAGGGGCTGGCTTTTTTTTTTTTTTTTGGTTGTTGTTGTTGTGTTGTTTTGTTCAAATTAAAGGCTAGCTTCTGCAGAAGCTGATAGTTTCGAGAGCCACATCCTTCCCCAGTCTCATCAGGAAATCGTTCAGCTTTCCACTGGTGAGTAGGTGAGTGGGTTTCTCAAGCTCTCACAGCAGCCGTATTCTCAGCTTCAAGAGAGGAAAGGAGGTGGAATGTGACAAGAGTCTCCCAGGGATCTCTGGGTCTGATGCTTTCAAGACAGCCTGGGTTTTGTTGGTTTCGGTATTGGTTAGCTCTGGCTGCTGCATCGCTCCACCCACGAGGACGGGGCTCTTTGCCATCTTAGTAGCGATCCTTGTTGTAAGGTGTGGAAATTAAATCTCCAGGTTCAAAGCCCTAACTGAAGGGCAGTATGTGGAAGGATTCCCCCTTTACCTAGACATTATGTCTCCAGCTCATCCTGCCCCCACCCCTCAGCCCTGGCAAGGAATGCCAGCAAAAACAAGTGCTGTTTGTTTGTTTGTATTTTGCTGTACAACTGAAAATAGGGAAGTTACTGTGTGCTTTTTTTTTTTTTTATATATCTGTATATATTTTAACAACACAGATGTTTCCCAACAGTCTTTCCCTCTTGGTTGAAAGCCCCTAATTTCTGTCAAAACACCCATCAGGCAGCCACTCTTTAACTAGCTGTGCTCAGGCCGCCAGTGGCATCCTGTTGCCTGCAGGAGTTCTGAGTCCACAGGGGGTTTGCAGCTCCCAGAGTAGCTCCGGAGCACTGAAGGCGACATCTTGGGATTAACTCCATCCTCTCCCCACAAGTTGTTCTCCTGATTACTTCCTTATTTGTTTTTTACATTTTTTTCCCCTGCAGATAGGCCTTTTTAATACTAGACTGTGCTTCTTCTGTCCGCTCTCCTCATTGCAGTGTCTCCAGGCAGGAGTGACGGCAGACCCGTGACATTTATCCTTCAGTAATCAGTTAATTGGTACAGCCCTCTACCTTTCAGCCTGCGCTTCTTAGAATCACACTGGATTTCTGACCCGTGAGAACTTTGCTGTGAAGGGACAGCTTGATCCTTAAGCCCATTAGCCAGATGCCAGCCCTGGCTGGGGTGATGACGGGTAGCTCTGGGCACGGGCAGGTGCCAGCTGTGCACTGCCATGTCCTTCCATGGGACAAACCTGACCCACAGGACTGGGGACTCGGCTCTGAGGAGGGCCCTCAAAGATGCCTCCCCTGATTCCCAGTACAATCCCTTCTCTACACCGTGGAGGGGAGAGGAGGTTTTTAGCACCCCCCTCAGCAGCTGGAGGTGTGTGGGACACAGCTAGGGGCACGATCCCAAGCCTGCTGCCTCGCTGGCCTGATCTGGTGTGGCAAATTCCCCTTTTCCTAGGTTCCTGTGGCCATGGCAAGTGCTTGGAAAACTTTCCACATTGTTTGCAAAGGTAGTCTTGGAGTGAGGCCATCTTACAGAGTCTGCTTAAAATTAAAAAAAAAAAAGTATAAAATGGAAACATCTCCTCACTCCCCCATCTCCTTATCTCTCACTTAAAAGTAAAGGAAGTAGAACATTTTAAAGCAGCTTTGTTTCTATGGATTAAATGAATTGAAATACAGCTGCTTCCTCCCTTGATTTTCTGCCCTTGGCCAGGTAAAGAGCTGGCCCATTGAAATATTGACTATCATTAGTCTGAGATTTGGATTTTTTCATCTCTCGATGAAGCACAGATCTTTTTTTGGTTGCCATCAACCCTCTAACATAGCTGTTCCAGTGCAACGCTTCCCCTTTGATATGACAATGACTTTGTACAGGGGAAGGACCTTTACTAGGAGAAGAATTGTTTCGAGAATTGATGAAGGGTAAAAGGAAATTGGCAGCATATCATTAAAAAAAAAAAAAAAGGAAAGACAGCACACCTTGGCATATAGAGGAAGGGGGAGGGAGGTGGCTGTGTGAAGGCAGCAGAGAGCATTGCTAACAGGCCAGCTTAAAGCCCTCTGAACAATGTGCAGTTGCTCTCCCCAGCTCGTCCATTGATTTCCTCCTGCCCTCCACGGGCCTGGCTGCAGTTAAACCTTGTGTCCTCCACGTGATGCTGAACCGAATCAGATTTTGCTTTTAGTTGTTCGATCAAATTTTCCCTTCCTTGAGCTTAGAAGGCACACTTGGGACTTTATAGTAATTGCCTCCCCACGCTGAACTGCTGATACCTTTATTGGATTGGCGTAGGGTTTCAGAGGACTGTGTTTAACATGCAGTGAGCCGCAGCAATGCAAACAGCTCCAGTGTTTAAACAAGCATCCATTAGGCCAGGAAACAAGACAGTGCCAGCCCATTTGGTGCTCTTTAGAGCTGGCAGCTTCAGGGGAACTGTGCAGCGGGGCTTGCTTGGTGGTGGTGGGGTGAGCACGATGGGGGAGACGCAAATGCAGTGTCAGGAAAACAAGCAAAGCATCTCTGTAGGTTTGTGAGAAATGAGCTGGGGGGGTGGGGGGAAGGAATTTGCGACTGGGGACATGTGCAAAGCTCATTAATATCTCATTATGTTCGAATTGCAGTCTCCCAGCAGATTGGCATTAACATGTGATGTGCTGGAGGAAGGGGCTACAGGAGAGCGGCAGGGATATTTTAAGCAAGCTTTTCTTTTTCTTTTTTTTTTTTCCCTTTACATTGAAGCAGCGGAAAAAATAGTGTGTGCAGGGCAAGGTGCCAGCAAACCACGATGTTTTGTGCATCAGCCCAATACAGTACACTTCATCAAACAAGAACAGTGCTCAGTTGGGCTTATCATAGTACCCACTAGCATCTTTCAGTATTTCTAATAAACCTCCTTTCTTTTCAGGAGTGCTTAACTCAGCTGTAAAATTTGGCTCAGTGTGAAACTTTCAACAGTCAGGATCTCAGCCCAGGATTAATTCCCCCCAACCGGATGGATTGGGGAGCGCAGGGGATACTTTGACATTTTGCTCCTGAAATACTTTTTCTCATGCTCCTATTCTGAAATACTTTGTTTTACCCTTAACTGGAGCATTGCAGTCATTAGCTTATCAGCTGATAAGCTGCAGTCATTAGCTTATCAGCTGACATCAGTGCCTGTACTAGCTTCTGCAGGACCATATACATTTTTCTGATAAAATCTTGACTGCCATGTTACTGGAAAAATACCCATTAGTTTTAGGGCTGGTTATTCCTTGACTTTCTATACCTGAATGTACCTCTTAGAAGATAAAAGGCAACTCCCAGCAGTGGCTTATCCGAAGAAGAACAAACAGGCAAGGACTTCATGTAGCAGGCTCTCCTCCCGGTGCTCCCAGTTGCTGAGTTGCGTGATTTATCTGGGCAAACTTTCACTGAGAGGACTGGAGTCACAAGAGGGACAGAGAACGTACTTCTTTTGTACTCTGCAGCATGGGCTCTGGTGCAGAAGGTGTTTTACTGGCATGTACCGATGAAACCTATGGGTTTTGCTTTTCTGCGGACACCAAGTCCTTCTACTGTTGCATACAAAAATCATTTTAATAGGTGCTGTATTTGAGGAGACATTTGTAGCCAAACTAAAAGAAAATAATTCTTCAACTCCTTTTGTGCTACAAGAGCAAAACAACGGTTAAATTAGCTCTGACTCTTACGAAATCCTTGCGAGCCCATAGATCTTGATTCAAGCTGCATATTATGTTTGAACTTTACTGCCCAGGCTACTTGTTATGTGTTTATCCTTCTTAGTAAACTTTCTTTTGCTTTTGTGGAACAATATTGGAGCCCTCCAGTGGCCAAACTAATCATTCTGAGGAATGGAGTTCAAGTTCTGGCAAGGAGGTTGATTTTTAGAAACTAATTTGGCGATCTTTTTATATTCAGAATTTATGTGGCGTTTATTTGAGTCACAGCATCGTATGTGGAAAGTAAGGAAAACTATGGAAAAAAATAAATAGTCTCTTTGCATTTCCAGGGTCTCCATATAGTCATTCTTCTACATTTTCAAGAATTTAATGAGTTGATTGTTTAAATAAATTCAGTTAGATAACATTTTCTGAGAGGATACCATTATGCATATGAAGTAGAGAAAATACAGTTCGAGTATCGTGACAATTCACATTTCCTTAAGTGACTCTATCAGTGCTATGACTTTTTATCTGTGGTGTGGCTGGCCTGTTCTCTAGCAAAGCCTGATTTTCCTACACGCCATTGTCCTTCGTATCAGGGGTATCGCCAGGTTGAAGATTTCAGCCTCAAGCCTCCCTTGTCTGCTGCTCCCACTGGTGTCTTTCACTTTCCACGGCCTTTCAGTGTGATACCCGCCCTGTGTATGAAATAATATTTTTCATTTATATTCTATGCCCTGGATATTAGTAAGTAGAGTGCTCCTTATAAAGAATGTTGAGATCGTGTAGAAACTAACAGCTAAAATTCCTTACTTATGCCTCCTTATATTTGGTGTGACGGTTATCACGGTTCTTCCTTTTAGACAGCAAACTGCAAAAATAGTCTTCAGGAAGCCCAAATCAGATAGGTTGGTCATGGCTGTGTTGGAGCTGGGAGTTTTGGGGGAGGAGGCGGGGGATGACCAGGGGAAGAGGAGAAAGTAAGGACATTTATCTTTTAATAGGATGACCGTAGTCTGGCGTTCGGTCCTTGTTCAAAAAGCAGTTAAGCAAGTGCTTAAGGTTGTTATTCCTGCACCGACTGCTCCTTGTTTGGGGGTCACTGGAAGTGAGTTTGTACCGCTTTGTGTTGCATAGCTGCAGCTTTATAAAATCATGCATGATCAACAAAATGCTTCAGAACATTCGGAAACTGGTAGAGGGAGAGTTCTGTTTGCATTTTTTTCAGTAAAAAACCTTCTAAAGTAGCTTTTCTTCTGCAGGCACTGTGGGCATAAGAGCAATTATTGTACTGGGTCATCTCAAAGGTGCATTTAGCTCAGTGTCTTCTCCGTGACGGAAGTCAGTGAGCAGAGTGTGAGAAACAGAGCAGGCACAGAGTCAGCCCTCCCTGGCACATCTTCCCATCTTCCGGCCATCACAGGTCTCAGAACCACTTGCTGAGGCCCTCTGTGAGCAGTTTGCTTTTGCAGCCCCTTGCACACATGGAGAAGGTTTCTTCTTGTTTTTGCAGGGTGGGGTGAAAATGAGGAAAGCCAAGAAATGGTTGCAGCAGAAACTTGTTGCTTGCACTGCAGATGGGGGCAAGTTATTCAAATTTCTCTCATCGGCAGTAGCTGGAATTCCTGGAGCAACCCTAGGCATCGTTTCCTTTCATGTTTTTTTTTCTGTGAGTTTGAGAATTGCTGGAGGAGATGGATGCCCAGCTCCAACTGACTCTTTGAGGAAACTGGTAATGAGGTCAGTTTTTCTCATGGCTTTTTCCAAGACCTGTAAGCACCAGCGAGCTGGGAAGAAAGCAGTCAGAGAGATGGGGAGAGACTGATGGCAAAATATGAATATGCACTGAGGGTGGGAGCATGAAGAGGCCTTGTAACTGTCAGAAGGAAGGCTAATGCTTTAGAGCCACTTCAGCAGCCACAAAACTTACATGCGAGGCTGTGAGATCTGCTGTGAAAATACGGGAAACAGTGACAGGAGAGGAAAAAAGATGGGACTGTGCAAGGGGGGAGCAAATGTTACCCACCTGCCTGATGCACGCTTCGTACCCAGCTCCCCAAAGCCTCCCATCGTGGCACAGAGCTGCTGCCACCGTTGCTAGCTTGCCATCTGTTTGTCAGAGTCTTCTCTGAGGGCTGCTGCCACCCAGGTGAGAGCTGCAGGGGTCCAGCAGAGCTATGAGAAAGTGGAGGAGGCAGGGACTGGTTTGTACCTCTCGGCCCCTCAACGGGGCAGCAGCAGGAGAGCAGCTTTATTCCCAGGGACTCCTGCCTGCCTTTGCTGAGAGACCCCGGAGCGTAAGCTGGGAATACCACAGCACAGAGGCTGTCTGCTGCCCCGCTGTGCTGGGACCGAGAGGCAAAACTGTACGGTTCTGTGGTTTAGTCTGAACCCTTGTGGTTTGAACCTCTGCTAGACGGTGGCTGTGTGGAGAGACAGCATTCCCGAAAAGGGCTCTGTGCCTTGCTGCGTTCCCCCTCCGCAGCTCCTTAGGGAGCCTTTCACCCCGTACCCATTTAGCAGCTCGCTGTCTGGTAACAATTCCAGGCCCTGTACAGAGAGAACACCCTTGGGTAGCTTATGCCACTGTACAGAGACACAGGGAACACTTGAGGGGAAAAATATCTGCTCTACTTTCAGGCATTGCAGTCCTTTCTCATTAGCGGGGAGAGGAGAAGGCTGGCACTACTTTACTGATGAGTCAGGAAAATCTTCTGTGTTCGCAGTGTCAAATGCTTCTAGTATGATTACTGCAGGTCTGAATTTGGAGTTTGGTAATACCAAACAACTTTGGTTTGGGGAAAAAAAAAAAAAAAAGAATAGTAGTGACTTAATGTCCCCCAGATGTACTGAGGCCAATTCTCTGCAAAACCTACAGCCACCAGGACTCACGATATTCAAGGTTGGTTCTTGGCCTCATGGCTTCCACCTGCCATTGAAAAAAAGTCAGTCTCGGGCAGCTGTGCATTTTAAAGCTGGGCCCTTAATGTAATTCTGAAATATGCTAATTGCCAGGCTTTTGTTTTCATTTGACAGTTTTGAAAAGCTTAGAAGAAAGGAGGAAAAATAAAAGAGTATTGTAAATAGCCCTAGGAAAAACCTCAACCTGCTGCCCATGTAATTTCCTTTAAAAACAAACTTTCAGACTGTGGGAAGCTTTATCACACAGCAGATTTGCACACAGTCCTATATGCCCGATATCTACATAATTTTCCATCATTTTTTAAGCACGCTTGCTCATTGTTAAAGTTGTTACTAAGGTTACGACAACTGTTATTTAAGAAGGAAGAAGTGTTTGCTTACCCCAAAGCTTGTCTATATTTCCCTGCTATCTGTGCATCTAATTAAAATACTTTTTTTTTTTTTTCTCCTCTCTAGACTTTGCTTAGACCATCATGGTTATAACAGTACTATTTATCTGGAATTTAAACTCGCAGCCTCTCCTGCTACCTCTCCCCTTATCCTTGCCTTTTTTAAATAATCCAGAAGTGATTAAGCGTGTAAGTAACTAAGCAAGAACTTGGAGCTGTGCAACCTTCTTTCCTTTGGCACTACAAGAAAGTAAAGACTCTTTCCAAGAGCAAATGTAATGTAATTATAGGCCAAACTATGAAGATTTCAAGCTTTTTTTCTTAGAGTTTAGTGGGACAAAACTGAAGCCTCTGGAAATGAAACTGGGGGGAGGACCTGACGCACGAAGATAGAAATCTTTATTAAACGCAGATGTCAACAGCAGTAGCATGTAATTAGTGCTCTAATTGTGACTGGGCAAATAATGTTGGTGGCTTGGGGAAGGTCCAGATGCAGGCATCTGACTCCATGGATGTCTCTCTTTGAGCTCGTTACCAAGGCTCCCTTTAAGGTCAGTGAAAAGAAAAAGACAATTCTAGAGCATGATTTATCTCATTCCTATCTCAGCCTGGTGTAGGGGATATGAATCACAGACTGGAATGAATCGACTTGTTCTTGCCTGCAACTTTCTTATGGTGCCTACAGGAGTTCCCAGGCTCTTTCTGTCCTGTTTGTGGCTCCCCCTTCTTTCAGCCCAGCCTTTTTCCTGAATAAGAAAAGAAAAAGGAGCAAAGGCACCTATCGGCCTGGGAAGACTGAAGGTATTTTATATTCCCATTGGCTGGGCACAGGATTTGGGAGATTTGAGTCCAATTCTAACTCTGCCACTGAATTCATATACAGCTTTAGGCAAGCTTCCTGCTCTGTTTCCTTAAGTGAAATGCAGAGGTTTAATGTATGTTTGCATCTGAATGACAGACACCATTTAAATGCTAAGTGATGGTTTGGGTTTGGTTTTTTGGTTGGTTTTATTTTGACACTCAAATAGGGTTTTTTTTTCTTTTTGGATTTAGCTGACCTCTGCTTTTCTCCCAGACCAAAATCCACATGATTTGTACTTTATCTCCAGAGTAACAAATTTAAAAGTGCCTTAGTACTAGGTGACTCATCGCTCCTAGAACAAGAGAAAAAGCTGGTAATGAGAGGTCTTTTAAGAAGGAAAATAAGATTAGTGGAAGCCCATTATATGAATGTGCAGGTGGCTTATGGTGCATTTCTATAGCTTATCTAACAGCAAACTAGAATATCTTGTGCTTCGTTCCTCCAAGGGGTTTAGGAGAGAACTGTAGAGTTCTCAATGACTCAGTCTTACCTACATCATCTAACAACAGCAAATGCTCTTTTGTCTTCGTGTGATTATTTGACACTGTTAAAGGCACAAATTCTCAGCGGTGCATGGGACTTGAGGTCTAAATTTAATTTGGGTTAGCTGCTAATATATGCTTACTATGCATAGACTGCTGAGATGAAAACCTATGTGAGTATCATGGGCGGCAACTATGTGTGCATGTGTGAAAAATGCAGGGATTTTTTTTTTTTTTTTTGCCAGCAAAAGGAAAAAGTAGAAAAACCTGTGTTGTGCACAGTTGGCATGCACAGACTTAGTGCATGCATTGTGAGTTGCAGTTCCTGACTTTGGAGGGCTGTTTTTGAAATACACAAATAGATAAAAGCGTGTGATAGTATTCTGGTGCATGGCCGTGCCCAACTGGGAATTTGACCTGTTTAGCAGAGCACTGACCACCTTTCTCCAGGTCGTCTCTTTGGTTTGTATGGAGACATCTTGAAGCCTTACACACTTTTGGGGTTTTGGCAAAGTTTTCCTGCTGTTGCTGCAATGATTTCAGCCCTCCAACAGTTAGCAGCTTGGGGAATTGGCCTGCAGACGGGCTGCTGCTGCTGTACTCTGGCACACTGTGTTGCTTTAGACAAGTTCTGAGTAGAACCGAGCACCTTTATATGTAGATGGCTTAAGAAAGTAGAGATGTGGTTTCCCCCTAACAGTAGCCAACTTTTTTTTCCAAAACCATTCAATGATAAGATACTCTGATGATAAGATACTCTGGTGATAAAATATCTGCAAACTTTACCTAACAGCTGTAGAAGGAGGGCAGAGCAGGCAAGCATGGAACATCTGTTCTTGAGACTCTGGTTACTGCTGAGGTGGGCCCTTCCATGCCTGTCAGTGTAGTTCATTTAGATTGAGGCACCTTTTTTTCTTGTTGTCACCCAGACATAAACAGAAGGGAGGACTTTAGGCCAGGTGATTTTATAGGTACTGCTGGCATTTGCTCCTGGCAACCGTCTCTTCTAGGTGCCTTGCAGCCCATTCCCCAGCACTGGCATTGGTGCCCATGTTGGCCATCACTGTCATCTGACAAACAAATGTGCATTCACACTGCTGAGGAAGGTAAGGGGGACACTGGGGGAAATGGTCCGTGCTGCCCACTAGAAGGAACATGAAAGCCAGGAGCAAACAGTATGAATTGGTTGAGCAGGTTTTGCATGGCTGCTGTCTTTCCGAGGTGCTCCAGGTACGTGCAGGGAGTGAAGAGGTTCACTAGATTGCCACAAAGTCCATCCTTTTTAGGATCTGTTTTTGGGGAAGTACAAAGCCAGTGCACATATATACTGTGCATGTATATTCAGACTAGCGGTAAGAGAGAGAAAGAGGTTTATCCTGGGTTGGAGACAGCTGCTGTAGATGAAATAAGGAAGGTAAGACCTGAGCAAAGGTCTTGGTCTGATTTTGTTGTTCGTTGCATAAACCATTCTTTGTATTTTAGGTTGCTTAGGGTACTCGAGGTGAAGAATGTGCTTAAATATTGTGCTGAATCAGGGCCTTGATTTGCTGAAAATCTCTTTTCTTCTTCTTTATACTTCATCAGTAGATTTAGGTAGTACATTTGCAGTTCACCCAACCCAGCAGGTCCAGCCTTAGGACTCTGTAACTCTGGTAATTGCTGGGGTCTGGGAGACCAGACATGTACTTTTCCATTAGTTGCTGTTGCATGCCTTTGTGCGACCCAAGGTCAGCTTGAGGTGAAGGTACAGAGGCAACAAAGAAGTAAAGTTTTTATGGTTTGCTTAGCCATATTTAGGGCAAAATTGCTATTCAGTGCTGTCTAGCCTTTAGCCCATGGCAAATAGCTCTCAAGCTGTGTGCAGAATAATTCAGACCATGTCTGGGGCATCCTATGCAATCCTTTGACTCTCTGACTCTTAACAGTTCTTCAATGATCCTGCATTTTTATTAATTTTTTACAGTGCTGGCTATAACTTCTTTTGAAAGAAAAAAATTAATTTATAGGAGAGTTATTCCATTAGACTTAGCGTCCATCTCTGAAGAAGTTTTGATGCAGAAGTGATCTTATCATGGACCCCTAACTCCTAGTAAACTTCATGGGAGCTGAGGGCTTCAGCACCTCTCACGGTTGAGCTCTTGGTTTTGTACAGGGGCCTTACAAAACTGCTGCTGCAAGCGTTCTTTTAAATAGATACGCAAAGGCAAGGCAAACAAGCAGTTCTAGCATTGCTCTTCTTTCCTCGAGGTGGATGAAGCTGATTGTGCTGATCAGGGAACTGTTTGGATGAAGGAAAAAGCCAGATCCATTTTGGATATTTCTGACATCTCTTCTATTTCAGAATTTCCAGTTAGTTGCTTGAGGTTTTCTACGGCCTATAGCCTAGCACAGTTCTACTTCCAAACTCAGCTGTCCCGTGTTTATTTTTTTCCTTTGTCCAAAAAGACACTGCTCAGAAGCACAATGAGAATTAGGACTTTGAAAAAAAATTAATTCATTAGCATGCAAAAGATTAATTTCCCTCTCCCTTCTCCCCATGCTTGGGTCTCCTTTGCAACGCTTACTGAACTCTTAATTGTTCAACTTGTACTCGGATAACCTACACTCCTTTAAAACTATTACGTCCTTGCAAAGAAATCTTCAGTTCACCTAGGTCCTCAGACAAGCTGCACAGCGAGGCACAGGGGACAGCTGGGGAAAAGGAGGCAGGCTTATGGAGACAAGCTCTGGGATAAATTCACCATTTTGTTTGCAGCACAGTATAACTTGTCCTGTTGTTGAATCACGAGATTTTTCTTTTTTTTTTTTCTGTGTTAGTTGTGGAAATCTGTTAATTCTGATCTTTACATTATTTTCAAATGGAAGTTTCATTTATGTTGACGTTACCCCAAGAAGGTGACTGAAATATGTGGGGTTGAACAGGTACAGCATATAGACTATCTGGCTCTCATTTCTTTCCTTTTCTGATGGCATCAAACACTTCATTGTGTGGAAGATTCCCTGAAATTACCTACCCCACATTGATTTGAGGAATAGGAAGATGCTACTTCATGTAGCTGTGGAGTAAGTAGCCACGTTGACGTGAGGTGGCATTTGTTGGGAGTTAACACCAGTGAAGTGAATGGGAGACAGCTATACCATTTCTGAGTTCAGCCTTCTGACAGCTTGGTCTTCTAGAGATCATAGACTATACAGGCTTTGGTAATAAAAGAGGTTGAATAGAAGCTCATAGTCCATGGAAATAAACGGTGTCATTGGTTATGCCTCCACCATCCCTTCTCTCTTCTGGCTCCTTTTTCAGAGTTTCTCCAAGAATATTCTGGACTATTATACTATACATTTGGATTGTGCCATGGCAGTACTTCGCATGCAACTGGAAGGTAATTTTCTTGCTGTAAGCATAGGAAGGGCTTTTCCCTTACAGCACTTAGACAAGATTTTAGTCTGGCTGCTCTGAAGTCATAAACAGAGCTCATATCCTACCAGTGCCTTAATGATGAAGGAAAGCAGAGGCTGTGTCAGAAAGCTGCTGCTCCTTTGCAGGACAGAAGAATGCTTTCCTCTCCCAAATGCCCCTTTGCTAGCCAGGCAGGGTACCACCAGCGCACTTCACTAGCTTGCTACAACTTGTGCCCATGTAAGGATGAATCAGGGCAAGATTTTCCCCAGGGAACTGTTTCTAGCATCACACAGACAGTTTAAAGAGCTAGTGAGAAGTGAATGAGTAGCTATGGTGTGTGTGCAACAACACTGGGTACGTTGCTTTGCTGATTCTTACTTTAAAACACAAGAGGTTCCTGCTTTTCTTTTCTACCCTGCTTTGTAGGAGTTCTTCGGGAGGTACAGCCTTAATAATCTGCAGGGTCTGCTTTTTATCATTAGCTTCTCTCCTGTCCAGATACAAAGCAGACTGGGAATGTTTTCAAAGGGTGAAGATTTATCAGCACAACTCCCAGACAAGTCAATTAGAGGCTGCCTGACTAAATCCTCATAACATGCTTTGAAAACGTAGCTCCTGCCGTCTGCGAGGACAGTCGCAGGGAGAGCGTGGCTCAGCTGTTGGGTGTGAGAGACAGGAGTAGGCACTGCCAGCTAAGTCGTTTAGCTCTCAGGCTCTTAGCACCTTCATTAAGACTTTTGCACAAACAGAGGAATGCTGGCACTCCCGAAGCGATGAGGTTACTGCTTTGCCAGTGTTTACCCTGTTGGGCTAAAGTGGGATTAAATTGGAGGGACCTGAAGACGAGGAAGCCATGTAGATGATACACTCGGGCAGGAAGGCTGTTTGACAGCGATGACAGCATTTCATCCATGAAATAATTTGTGCTCTAAAGTCCAGTTAAACTTGCCAATAATTTTGCATTGAGAATATTAATTGCATCCATTGCCTGTATTTTACTCAACAGCCTCCCCAGGGACCCTGCATGCTGAATCTCCTCAGAAGTGTGTCATTTAGTGCCTTTGCATTAACATTTAAGTTTGAGTTGTGTAGAGGGAGAGGCAGAAATTATGAAAGTAAAATATTTGAAAGGCAAACTGGAATTGATATATGATATATGCACTTATGCTTCAGGAGGATCACATTTTTTTCCCCAGTCTGTTCTAGACACTTACAATTTGATAAGGATAGTTGGTATTGTTTGTATATATTTCTCCACTATTTTTTGTACAGATTTCTTCATTCCTGCATCTCTCACTAGCTAGGCATTCTCCCCAGTGTTCATTTCTACTGCAGAAAATGTCTTTCTAGCAGCAATGCAGTGGGGTGGATTAAACATCAGTAAAGGTACACATGCTTATCTTTTTTTTTATTATTATTATTTTGATGAAATTAATACACACAGAGCTGGAACTCCTCTTATCACATGATCTGAGCAGCTGAAGTACAAAACTTCTTCAGTCTGAAATGAAAATACATCTCCACCGTGATCAGGCAGAGTCAAGCCATGGGAGAAGCTACCTTTCTTTCTGTCTCTACAGAAGCGTGTCTCCTTCCCTGCTCTTGCTCATGCCTCTCTCAAAGCACTGAAGAAAGCTCATCCCAGTTCTTGCTTTTCTCCAGCTGTTTCAGCCCACATCAGCATCCTTACCAGGCTGACTGAGGGCAAGCAGAGTGACAGGGTTTGCCTGGTTTGACTTCGCTGTTTTGCTCTCATCTGGTGTCTTTTTTGTGACCCTTCTTCCCCGTCCCCTCCTTGACATCCCAGTGTGTTCCAGTTCCCGCTGGTGCCTGGGAGCCTGAGAGCTGGCCGGGGCAGGCAGCCCATGGAAGGGGGATGGAGAGATGCATCCATCCAGCCATCCAGCTGCGTGAGAGAGCAACCAACCCTTCCTGTCTGACCGGCCCAGCTAAAAAGCGAGGATGTGGATCATTTTCCTCACTGTTAGCTCTTTCGGGTCTCACGGGTGCCTTGAGCATCTTTTGCTTCTTTTTGTTAACGGCAGTCGGTTTGTTTTTCTGATGACTGATGGCAAAAAGAAGGGTGATGACAGAGTCCCCAGCATCCCTTAGCAGCCTGGGTAACAGGCAAGGCTCTGACCTCCTTCGTGAGGCAGAGGTTGCTCTGTGAGCCTGCAGAGTTACTGCACAGGTTACTGGCTAGGTTGGCAGATGGAGATTTTTACCAACTTCAAATAGATTTCACGACGTGAATTTCCTGCGTATTTGAAACATTGCCCTGGCCAACAAGAAGCGGGCGGGCGGGCCCAGCATGGAAGAGCACAGCATGTGCTTTAAGCGAGCAATTGCAATCCAAAATCAATTTGCTACGTCAGGCTTCATCCTGTGAGTTAGCAGGCGTCGGTGCAGCGCTTTCAGCAGTGCGAAGGAATTGGGGTAGCCGGGGAGTGGTTTGATGCGTGGAATATTTCCATTTGTTGGAAGCAGTGGTACGTGACCCGCTTTGCTTGGCTACTTGGATGAATTCAGCTCCCACTCGGCTTCTGAAAGGCTGTCCTGCACTCCCCAACCATCTCTGCGGGACACCTGCAGCAAGTGTTGTTCAGAGGCCACTGTGGAGCTGACTTCAGCCACTGGTCACGAGATGTGGTTGTGCCTCAGGCAGTGGCACCCTTTGGCACCGTTGACTTCTTAATGGCAGTCTCAGAAGTGGTACAGCAAGGAAGGATGTGCGAGGAACGAGGAATCCTTTCAGATGTGCTGGGGTTGTTCAGCCGGGAGAGGAGAAGGCTCTAGGGAGACCTTATAGCAGCCTTCCAATATCTGAAGGGAGCTACAGGAGAGCTGGGGAGAGACTCTCTGTCAGGGAGTGTAGTGACAGGACAAGGGGTAATGGTTTTAAATTGGAAGAGGATTAGATTTTAATTGGAAGAGATTTAGATTAGATACCAGAAAGAAGTTCTTTATTGTGAGGGTGGTGAGACACTGGAACAGGTTGCCCAGAGAAGCTGTGGCAGTGTTTAAGGAGGTGTTTAAGGCCAGGCTGGATGGGGCTTTGAGCAACCTGGGCTAGTGGAAGGTGTCCCTGCCCATGGCAGGGGGGGTTGGAACTTGATGATCTTTAAGGTCCCTTCCAACTCCAACCATTCTATGATTCTATGTTGAAGCTGAATTGTGGGCATGCAAATGGCAATACCGACCCTTCCTTATTGATCTCAGATGAGGTGGTTATGGCCATTAAATCTTTGCTTAGGAGAGCTGTCACATCTAATCAAGTTGCTTAGTGTCACTTCACAGCAACCCCTGGGACACCTGCTGAGTTGCTGATAGGAGTTGAGCACAGCACAAGGAGTTAAGGAGCGAGCTTGACTTAGTCGTCCATGTGCAGGCTGGAGGTGGCTGAATTGGGGTGGTGTTTGGCAGAGCTCGTGGTGAGCGCTCCNGATGTGTGAGGAACGAGGAATCCTTTCAGATGTACTAGGGTCGTTCAGCCGGGAGAGGAGAAGGCTCCAGGGAGACCTTATAGCAGCCTTCCAGTATCTGAAGGGAACCTACAGGAGAGCTGGAGAGGGACTCTTTGTCAGGGAGTGTAGTGACAGGACAAGGGGTAATGGTTTTAAATTGGAAGAGGATTAGATTTAAATTGGAAGAGATTGAGATTAGATACCAGAAAGAAATTCTTTGCTGTGAGGGTGGTGAGACACTGGAACAGGTTGCCCAGGGAAGTTGTGGCAGTGTTTAAGGAGGTGTTTAAGGCCAGGCTGGATGGGGCTTTGAGCAACCTGGGCTAGTGGAAGGTGTCCCTGCCCATGGCAGGGGAGGTTGGAACTTGATGATCTTTAAGCTCCCTTCCAACTCTAACCATTCTATGATTCTATGTTGAAGCTGAATTGCGGGCATGCAAATGGCAATACCGACCATTCCTTATTGATCTCAGATGAGGTGGTTATGGCCATTAAATCTTTGCTTAGGAGAGCTGTCACATCTAATCAAGTTGCTTAGTGTCACTTCACAGCAACCCCCGGGACACCTGCTGAGTTGCTGATAGGAGTTGAGCACAGCACAAGGAGTTAAGGAGCGAGCTTGACTTAGTCGTCCATGTGCAGGCTGGAGGTGGCTGAATTGGGGTGGTGTTTGGCAGAGCTCGTGGTGAGCGCTCCCTGCCAAAGGTGAGGGGGGTGGTCAAGATCTGTCTGGAGAAATTCTGGGAGAAGAGGGGAGAAGAAATGTGGGGTAAGCTCAGGAACACCTAGAAGAAGAGCTGCTAAGCCAGACAGACTGGTGGGTAGGGAGAGTAGAAATCCTACAGGAAGGACCAACACTGAGTCTTTGCTTGGAAGGGACCTGAGGCCTGTTTGAACATGGATGGCTGGTGGGCCAGACCGTGATTTGACATGAGGAATGGAAAAGATCAATTTTTACTTTTAACAGAGGGAGTCACAGAAGAGCACTGTGGAGAATATGATAACCCTTGCTTTACGCAAACGTGCGTCTTCTCTAAGGAAGATGGACTTTGGGCTTTGGCTGGTTAATGGAGCAAGTTACGTCCCATCACAGCTGGGGAATGAGTGCACCGGACCTTTGTCAGTAGTCACCCTTGCCTCGTATTGAACTGGCTAGAGCTGCCTTAACAAGAGAAAAGTCAGGGGTCTTTCATCTGTCACATCTGTCGCTGTGTAGCTGGTGCATGAAAGCATCTGTAAAAGTGATCCCAGCCTCCTTGGCTGTGGGCTCACAGATCATCCAGCCACCGAGCGGAAGCCGACCTGTGTCAGACACTGCAAATCATGCTCAGCCTCTACAGGCAGAAAAATAATTTGGTCTCTCGGCGGTTTTTTCCACCCTCCTCTCTTTTTGTTGTTGTTGTTGAGAGCAGTGGAGGGACTCGGCCGCTGCCACATCCCTGGTCGCTCCTCGTTGGGCGACTGGACCAGCCACCCTCCGAAGGCAGCGCGACGGTGGAGGATGGGCAGGCGAGAGGCTCGGCTGTTGCTATAACAACAGCACCTCCGTCTCATTTCTTTTGAAAAATGAATTGCTGCTGGTGGGATGAAGCGGAGCAGCTTCTCCCCGCAGATGAAAGCCCTGCCGACAGCCTCCACGCTCTCCTGTTTGTCTGTTGGCTCTGTGGTGGCATGTCCAAGCAGCTCTGCCATAAAATTTCAGGATGGGTTGGGTTAGACCACTGGGGTCCACCTGTGTCTGCGTGTTTGCGTGCACAGCCTCTCCTCCCCCAGCTTCTCCCCCCTGTCAAGATTCATTTAAAAAGTCAACCCGCCAAAGTTTGACCTTTTCTTGCTCTGCAACTAGAGTTTCTCCAAAGGCATAGAAAAAATAGCCTGTCCTGCTTCACTCTCTTCTGCTTTAGGGTAGAAACCCGCTGTGAAATGCAGGTCCATCAGCCAAGTATTTTGTGTGAATAAAGCTAAAGGCCTATGAAGCTGGCAAGGGTTTTATTTTATTTAAGTATTTTTGTTTTGTTTTAATATTTTCCTTTTATTTTTATTTTATGCATCAAGAGTCTTTTGCTCCTAGACATAAATCTTGAAGCTGCTGCTAATATCTTCATGATGCATACTGTAAATCACATGCACAAGCTATATAATACTTCTTAGAAGGAGAGGGAAGGCACTTTACAGGAGAATATTTTACTTTAGATGTTTTTTACAGAGGGAAGGGGAAGTGCTGGGATTTGATAGGACAAGAGGAAATGGGCACAAACTCGTACATAAGAAGTTCCATCTAAACATGAGGAGGAACTTCTTCACTTTGAGGGTGGCAGAGCACTGGAACAGGCTGCCCAGAGAGTTTGGTGAAGTCTCCGTTTCTGGAGACATTCCAAACCCGCCTGGACAAGTTCCTGTGCAACCTGCTTTGGCAGGGGGGTTGGAATAGATGATCTCCAGAGGTCCCTTCCAACCCCATATCATTCTGTGATTCTGTGATTTTAGTCTAAGACACTGTGGAGTCCTGGTGGTGGAGAACTGATGGTCAGTGTATGATATCCGGGTTATCCAATAGCTGACATGGTGATTTGGAATGAAATCAAGATATGATAATGAACGTTCCATTGAAAGAATTTGATAAGGATGTTTTTATGTTGTACCCCAAAAGAAGAGATGCATCTATTGTTACGGCTCCCAACGCCTCCAGAATGCCAGAGCCAAGGTGCTTCCCCACCAGCAAAGATTGTATCCAGCCTGTTGCCTTCAAATAAACCTTTCATGTTATGTTTCTGCTTACCTACAGTTGTTCAGTGAGCAAAGAAAATAAAAAAATTGTTTTTTTTCCTAGTGCCTAGTAGCCTCCAAATCCTAAACCTCTGAGGGAGAATAATGTGGAGCTACAAACTTAGCATAGACTTCATTTTGTTTTCATTTGCAACAAGGCCTGATTTCTGTATGTTTGATACTTGGTGGAAAATAGTTTCCATGTTGAAGCTGCTTTTTGTTGTAATGCATGATAAACGTGATTATCAATATTTATATACTCGGCGTGATTTTACTTTCACTAAAGCCACTGTATATTTCTACAGGGGGACATCCAAGTTTCAGCCCATGGTGAAATCTTTAGGGGCTGATATTTTTAGGGCTGGTTATTTGCCACTAGATTGTTTACCAAAAGAATCTGAAGCTTTCATGTATAAATAAGCTGATGGATTCAGGATAAATTAGTAAATGACGTGAAACCCAAAAGCGTGAAATGACGTGAAAGTGTATCACCCTTACGGATATTCTGTAAGGGATACCTTCAAATTGTTGTGAAATATATGGGGTCAGCTCTCTTGTATTTCTCAGGAGATAATCACTCTCACTAATCCCTGACTTGTCACTAAGACAAATTAAGTTTAGTCCCATCTCTTCCTTATATGAACTTTTTTTCGCGACTGAAAGCCCATCACCAGGTCCATTGGTATGACTGTTCTTATTTTAGCCCGGCATTTGTTTTCAACTCGGGTCAAAGGGCCATCGCAAGTTTTGGATGCTTCTTCAGACCCTGTTTTTGTTTGTGTGTGTGTGTGTGTGTGTCCATTGACCTTGGTCTTGAGTCGCTTGCTGTTTGGTGACTGGTTTGCTGGTGTGGAAGGCAAAGAGGGATAGTGACTTCGTGGTGAGATGGCTTAGGAGCCGAAATGGGTGACTTCAGCTGTAAATTGTGTGACTGGCCCATTAGGGCAACGTTTAAATATGCTATTTTAAGCTGTTATATCAGCTACATTACTGACCACCATCATGCTCTTTTCTTGCTCTGAAGAAAAGTACTTTGGAAGCAGCTGTGCTGCCGTACTTGTGAAGCGGTGCCGTTACCACGTCCGTATCGTCCTTTCCTCGTCTCCGGGGTCTGCACCAGGGATGTATAAAGATCAGTGAAACAAGCTCAGTGGCTCGGCTGTCATCCTCTGCCACACGCCAGTTACACCGGTCAAAAAAGCAGCGGGGAGCTGTAGTGCCACAGGGTGATATTCAGCTTAACGTGGGCTTTTAGGGGAGGGAAGCGGCGGAGGTGAGAGCCGTATCGTAAGCCTCCTTGTGGGATCTGATTTTTCTCCTTCACACTAGTTCTGGGTGTTGACTTACCTTTCCACGTCGCTGTTAACTGGCACAGAAGAGGCCATTACCACCCCTGGGCAAGCGCCTCTTGCTAGAGCTTGCTGCTGCCACGGCACGGAGAGAGGAAAAGGTGATGGCTCTGCTGTGGGCCTCCGTCCTCAGCAGCCTGGTGTGCTCCTGCAGACCATGGCTGATTAACGTGTCTCTGACGGGCTTTAATTGAGAGGGTGTGCTCCCACCTGCATCTGCCACCGTGTGCAGGACCCCATCCCCAGGCATCTGCGGAGCTCGTGGGGGCGAGAGCTGCTGTGGTGGTGGGGCACAGGGAGAGGAGTGGGAGCCCAGTCACAGCCCACGGCACGGGGAGATGACATTCTCAGTGCAAACCACTGGCCTTGCTGTTCCCTAACCCCCAAAAACCAGGGGCAGGGAAGGACAGCTTCTGTGGGAGATCCACAGGCAGCTTGCACCAGAGGAGGAGCCCAGCCCAGCAGCGTGGCAGAGGCTGTGGTCGCACAACTTCATTGTGGCACTATAGAAGCCAAGAGGAGATGGAATTTCAGCCTGTGGGAGGCTTGGCATGCCCTGGCTTTGTGCAGGGGGAACAGGCAGCAAAGTCTTGGACACATACGCCAACAGGGGCCCACTGGTGACTCTTACCCATGTGTTAGTCATTTTCCCACATAAAAAAACCCAAACTCTTCTTCTGCAGTACAAATCAAAGAGTTGATGGTCTGCTTAAGGACTCAGAGACTTGCCTTTCTGTTTTGTTATAAAGTTCACATCTCTGCAGAGGGACCAGCGTGTAGCTTAGTGTCCCCAGCAACGCGTGCATTGGCCGTGTCCTTCTGCATTGCCCGTTGGAGAGGCCATGCAGGGCTGGAGGGCAAGAGAAGGACACAGCCTTCTCAGACAGAACCACTCCCTCTGAAACGGGGCTGAGAAATGGATTTGCTTGCTGGTCTTAACACGCGGGAGGAGAGTGGAACTAGCCCTCTGGGATGGGAGAAATAAATGGGGTCTGGATTGTGGGAAGAAAGAAGGTTGAGGACCTCTAGGTTAGGGAAGGGGTGGGAGCTGAGTGCCTGGGATTTTCATACCAGTAAAAATACTTCAAAAATTGATAAAATCTTTCAGTATTTTGTCTTCTATTGTTCTAGTATCAAGGATGCAAGTGTGTCCTGAAGGCGTTTGCTAGAGCTGTGACCTCTTTGCTTCCTCCCCTCCCCACTATTGTTTTTTGCCTTAGCCAAAGAAGGATGCTTTTTTTAGCCTGGTACATAAGTGGAGGACTTAACGTTTGGTGTGATACGAAAGGACTGTAGGTTGTCACAGTGCATTGCTATACTTGTTTTAACCTTAATTAAAGCCTATATTAATACACTATTTTTTTATAACATTCTTACATTCTAATTTAATTGCTTTCCTGGAGACTTGTCTTGCTATCATTTGTTAGTTATTTATCTTTTACGTTAGCTCCTAGCACATAGGTTATTTCCCTTTTTTGTTATTTTATTAACATCATGCAAAGTGCCTTCTGTTTTTTTTAGGGTGGATATATTATTTTCCTCACTTTTAAAATTGATTCTCATTATGTTTTGTAGCCAAGAACAGAGGGCTAATCAAATGAAACTATGTTAATGAATTTTCTCAAAAAATTTTAGTGTCAACAACACATGTTTCAATATAAGTAGTCAAACAGTTGTATGGCAGGTATTTTTAAAGAAGTTTCAGGAAACTTCCAGCAAAAATATTTTCAAAGTAAATTTTAGTGATTCCCTTTTTTTTTGGTCCAATTTAAGACTTCTTGCTGTGTTAGGCAGCAAAAAGTTGAATTAGTGCTCTCCTATTCAGGGGCAGGTTTGGTTTGGGGTTTTTTGGGTTGGTTTTTTTGGTGCTGTTTTAGACCATCTTCTCAAATTATCAAGGCATAAGAATGAAATCAAAGAAGCTTCCTAATCAGAGTTTTTAAATCTTATGGTCAATGCTAAGCTTGATGAGGAGCATCTGTCACAAGGTTCATCAGTGCTTTTTTTGTCTCTGCAGCTGGTTAATTATTTTTTTTTTTCTCTTGTTTTTCTTTAAGCTTCAAGAGACAGTCAAAAGGAAGTTGGAAGGCGCACGCTCACCTCTCAATGGAGAACAGCAGAATGGAGTTTGTGATGGGAGCTTTTCTCCGACCAGCAAGCGGATACGGAAGGATGTACCAGGCATTGAGGCAATCAACAGCTTGCCTAATAATTTGCCTTTGCCCGCTGTTTCTCCTCTTCACCAGCTTGACATGAAAGCTCCCCTGCCCCTGCAGAACAGTGGAACTCACGGTAGTGGTCTAGAAGACTTGGGTAAAAATGGCGGGCTTTCTGAGATAAAGCTCCCCGTTAATGGTTGCAATGAGCTAGACAACAGTTTTAACATCCTGCAGAACAAGGAGCTGAAGCAAGAGCCTTTGGATGACCCCAGCTGCATAGACACTTCTGAAACATCTCTTTCAAATCAGAACAAGCTCTTTTCAGATATTAACCTGAACGATCAAGAGTGGCAGGAGCTAATAGATGAACTAGCCAACACCGTTCCAGAAGATGATATACAAGACTTGTTCAATGAAGATTTTGAAGAGAAGAAGGAGCCGGAATTTCCCAGGCCTGCCACAGAGACTCAAGAGAGTGCAAGTGTGAAAAGTGATCCATCTCATTCTCCATTTGCTCATGTCCCATTAGGGTCTCCCCAGGTGAGACCTTCTTCTTCTGGTCCTCCGTTTTCAAACGTCTCCACAGCTTCTAGCATAGCTTCCGTGTCCAGCGCCCCACCAGCCCCGATCCCTGCCGGCTCACCAGCAAACTGTGTCGTTCAGTCACCTCAAACCCCCAGCCAGGCCCACACTCCAGGCCAGACGCAGACGCGGTCTGGAAATGGCTATCTTATGAATCCAGCAGCGGCAACGGTGACTGGATCGGGGCCTGGGCCTGTGAACATGCCCAGCGCTGACCTGTCTCCGGCCGAGCAGCTCAAGCAAATGGCAGCCCAGCAGCAGCAAAGAGCTAAGCTCATGCAGCAGAAGCAGCAGCAGCAGCAGCATCCAAATCAAGCCTCAAACTGGTCACCTGTGGGTCCTCCCTCTAGTCCCTACGGAGGACCCTTCAGTGCAGAGAAACCAAATAGTCCAATGATGTATCCCCAAGCCTTTAACAACCAAAACCCAATAGTGCCTGCTATGGCAAACAATCCACAGAAGACCACAATTAATAACTACCTCCCTCAAAATCACATGAATATGATCAGTCAGCAGCCAAATAACCTGGGCACAAACTCCTTAAGCAAACAGCCCAATATGCTTTCTTACGGCAACACCAAACCCCTGACCCACTTCAACGCCGAGCTGAGTCAGAGGATGACCCCACCGATGGCAAATCCCGGCAAGAACCCCATGATGCCGTACATCCAGCAGCAGCAGCAGTCCCAGCAGCCACAGATGCAAGCTCAGATGGCGCACCTGAGCGAGGAGCAGAAACGCATGCTCATCATGAAGCAGAAAGGAATGATGAACCAGCCCATGGCGTATGCAACACTTCCTTCCCTTGGTCAGGTAAGCGCAAGCGCGCGATACGCGGGCAGCCATGAAGAGGTTGATGCAAAGGTTTAGTAGCTCTTTGTGTGATCTCCTCCTCTTTCTCCTGGGAAGTATGGAACGTTATTGCAAATGCTTCTTGGACTTTGTGTGGTATTGGAGCCTGAACGTTTTAAGAAATGACTGAAATGATGTTGTGTTATGCTTTATGATGAGTGTTTTTTATGATGTTGTGTTGCACTGTTAAATGGCAGCTTTTCTGAACAAGGGCCTTTCCCCCGTGTTTCTACTGATGAGTGCTTTGGACCACTCTGGGAAGTTTTGGGTCAGAAGTCACTCCTCCTTGGAGGGTTCGTTTCCTTTTTTTCATAATGTAAGACTTGATGCTTTTGGATCCCAAACCACTGCACAGCTTCGTTTCCACAGTGTAGATGGAGTGGTTGTCCCCTTCTTCTTGGGACAGGGATCCAGCCAGCTTTAAACAAAATATTTGGCATTTTGGCTCAGGGAACAAAGGAAGGACATTTTTTTGGGTGCTTAGTGTCTTTGGTTTCCTCTCTAAGAAGTAAGCACAACTGAATGCTTTTAGTGGTGGCTGAACCATGTGTGAAATGAGGTGGTTTATTCCAGGGCTTTCAAGCAGTCTTTAGCCACCTCAAGTATTCTATTGTCATGGATCTGTAGAGTCTTTCAGCAAGAGGCTAAAGACATGGCAGCTTGATTAACTTGGTATGTTGTCTATGTTAACTTGTCTGACATGTATTCCATGCTGACTTCTGCAGAGGCAACTGCCAGGCTGGGAAATGCTTTAAATAATGGTTATAGTAATGCCCTCTTACCTCCTAGGTCAGCTGGGTAGTCTTAGTTGCGCAGCCCCTGTGAAGATTTGCACACTGGTGTCACGGAAAGGCTTGAGAATAAGTTTTCTGAATGTTGTTTTAAGGGTTTTAAAAAGAATTAAAGTTTAATAATCAGTTCACAAAGTAGGTGATACCTTAACAGAAGTTATGTGCCGCCAAAGCATGTCAGGAATTCTGATACGATAGTACACTAACAGAATTGTTGGTTGATAGATTTAGTGTAACAGCTTTTTACCAAATTAACTGTTTCCACACCACCTACAAGGAGTACTTTCTTCTGGGCATGGTTTAACTGTGACTCACACTGTAATGCATATAAAAATACAGCAAAATTTGTTATTTCTTCAGCCTGTGGAGTTTGAGGATCTACCAATAGGAGGAGAAGGAGCTTTACCAGATCAGAGCCCATCACATTATTTAAAATTAATTGCAAAACAAAAAGAAATGTTCGTCTACCTCCTGTTTCTGTTTCAGGATGTATAGTGACAGCTCAAAGGATTGTACCTTTATTTTAATTATGTTTGCCTATTGCATTAGAAATAGCTGGTCTAACGTCTCTTCTTTTTGTGACAACTTACCTAGAGAAATACTGCGATAATGACATAAAACTCAGACTGTTATCTGAGCTACAGAATTTGTCAGGTTGTAACTGAGAGGCAGAGGATGTTTGGTCAGGCTGTCCAGTGCTTTGTCATTCCTTTCCTTTGTTTTTGTTAAATCCGTTGAACTCAAGGACCCATCAAACAGTTGAGAGGACAACCTGCATGTATGAAAGAGTTAATGTCATCTCCTCCATTTCATAAGTTGACAAATTCATGTTAATATCTCGCAGGAGTTCTCCAGTGTGAACAGGAAGCCAAGATTTTATGCATCTAATCTCATTTAGTTCCTTCTTTTAATGTAGGAAAAACTAGATATTTGGATACAACTAGACATTCTTCCAAAACCAAGTCCAGATATTAAGTCATTTCTGTATCTTATCAAGAAGAAACTTAAGACAAAGCTGTATTTTGTTATATAATATGTGCAATTCACATTTGTTGACCCAGTCAGGATGAGGGACTTCTTGCTTGTGCGTAGATGTAGAAAGGTCCCTTCACTGCTCACAAAGCCCACTTGCTTACACCGAAGGGATTTTTGCTTTTGGTGAGGAAGGCTGAGATAATAGATTTCCAACTGTAATGTATTTCTTCATTCCTTCCCTTCCTGCTTCCTTGAAAAGCATTTTTCTGTGGAAAATCGGAAAGCTTATTATTGTGAGATGTGCTTGGTGGAAACAGATTGTTTTTGCAAAGGTGGTAGGAATGATATGTTGATATTATTGAGTTAAATCCAGATTGATGCAGATTATCTGATTTTGCTACTTGCTGCATGACGCGGATGGTCAAACTTGCCAGATCCTATATGGGAAATAAGGAGATTGCACTCTTCAGTTTGAAATACATTTCTGAATGTCAAGTGAATGTATCTTTCTGTCAGTTTATAGTTTCTGCTTTCATTGTAGTTTTGGTCTTTGCAGAATTGTAAAAGTGTGAGTGTTTAAATAATCTTGAGGATTTAACAAATGGTTTTTAACGGGGGAAAAAAAGATTCTAGCTATTGCATCTCATGATTAGCACTGACCATATATTTCTGTCAGGTGACTATTATGAGGGCATATTCAAGAACGAAAAGATGATTTAGGAAATATCAGGCATGCACAAAAACGCCTGGTCTTATATTCTGTGTACTGCTGCAAAATTCAAGTATGGCAAGTTGTGTGCGTGTGTACTTAAGGTACTCCTGTCAGTAATAAGCAGAATTTCTACATGCACTCATTGCCCAAGTCGTTAAGCGTGCTTTAGAGGGACACACCATGTTTTCAGTCCAGCATGTCTTGCAAACGCTCTGTGGAAGGCAGGTGCCCGTGACTGTCCCGTTAACGTGTCCATGCTGGTGCTCTGGGCTTGTGTCCTGATGCTTGCTGAGCATGGCTGCCTACTCTTGTGAAGAGAGGTGAGCAGTGAGCGAGGACGCCGTGCAGCTCGATAGCCGTGTGAGCGGTCGGACAGGCAGAGTGCTAAATTAGCAGCTTAGCCAGCAAAACCAGTATGCAACAAAAGCAGGGTTTCTGGAGAGGCTCTCTACGCTCTCGGTATTGAACCTCTCCCCGTCAGGTGTGTTAGTCCTTTGCTTTGCTGTGCGGATCCCGGGCTGGTACTGGCACTGTGATTGTAACCCTCTGTCACACCAACGCTGAACAACCCATACGCCCTGAACCACGACGTCCTCTATTTTATGCTGTAGCTTGTTCTCTTCAAAGGAGCACTGGGTGGGGTATTTGGTTTTCCACAAAGCAGATACTGGTCTGGATTTTTGACTCGGGGATTTTTCCAGGGTTAACCTGAAGGTAATTCAGACCGCTTTTTATGGAACTGAATGTTAAAACCGTGGTCAGATCCTAAACCATCGATATTCAGCAAAACCCATGCTCAGATCCTGACTCAACAACCTCCACCATGGCTCCGTCCTTCTATTGGTGCCTGACTGTTCTCGGCTTGGTCGGGCTTGTACTTAGCAATCCCTGCTCTTTTGCCTTGCCCCACGTACCCTGACCTGCCCTAAAACCCGTTGTTAGTTTGTGAGTACATGGCAGGTATTGTGCTTTAGCCTCTTGCTTCTCCTGGGTGGTTCTTTCATTCCTGCTTATCTGCAGCTGTAGGCTAAAGCAGCAAGCACAGATTTTCACTGAGGCTGGTATTTGAGGGCTAGAGGTTCCCTGCTATTCTGGTTCCCATGTGATAATAAAAGAAATTGGTTTCATACCAAGATGCAACAGGGGCTTTGTTGAGGCTTTTTATGTGATTTAAGAAATAAAAGCAAGCAAGCTTAGAACAACCTTCTCGCTCAAATGTTAGAGCTTTGTTTAACCTAAAATGTTCCATTTAGTTTTTGAGGTGTATATAAGGTTTTATAGGAGGCACTTTTTTTTTTCTTTTCTTTAAACCAAAAAGTAATTTCAAATTGGGGAAAAGCAAAAACGTTTTCTTTGGAAAATTTCAGGATCATTAATTGTGCCTTTTCTTGGTTCCAGCTGTTCAGTATGTATGCGTATTGGTAAGAGAAAAAAGCAGCCCAACGGAATAGATGTTGAATAGCTGAGACAGAATTTGATGTTTGGAGCCAAGTAAGTGAGAGAGAGTAATGAGAGGTCGAAACAAAACAGAATTCTCTGTGGGTGAAAGAAAAATAAAACTAGACTGCAGCTCTTTGCTAGCAAGGGACTGTGAGGATGCTGCAATTAGAGTTCCTATTGAAACCACTAGTTATGTTGTTTGAAATTGGAGGAATATGAATGAAGAGGAGAAATGACACCATACTGGAAGAATATCTTCAAATTCTCTTTTCTGTCTTTTGTTTCAATCTTATAAATTCAAAATCACAGAATCACAGAATGGTAGGGGTTGGAAGGGACCTCTAGAGATCATCTAGTCCAATCCCCCTGCTAAAGCAGGTCTACCTCAAGCAGGTTGCACAAGGTCGTATCTGGGCAGGTTTTGAATGTTTCCAGAGAAGAAGACTCCACAACCTCTCCAGGCAGCCTGTTCCAGGGCTCTGCCAAAGATGCATCATCTGCTTAGTCTGGTTTTGCACGTGAAGGATAAAGGGAGATCTGTGTCCAGAGAACACTTCCAAAGTGTAATTGTCTTTGTGCTTTCTAAGTGAAAAGGTGTGTTTCTCACTGGAATTCTAAAAAAGATTTTGTGCTTTTTCGAAGGTTATCTTTGGGATAGTGAAAAAAAGAGATTGTTACGTTCTGGGATTTGGGCTTTTTTTTAAAAGCCAACCTGAAAGTAAAGAATAAAGTCTACAGATTTGTATTCACCGCATGAAAGTGTGGCAGAAACACAACTGTCTCACCAGATCTTAGGGGAGACAAGCTGGAAGGGAAATAATGACCGAGACTGTGAGGATCACTTGCTGAACAGGTTATAGACATGTAATGAATGCCCGTCTGTGCTGTGTTTGACTGGCAGCCACTGTTTTCCACAAAAGGTTTGCCCTGGAGTTCAGCTGTGGTGCCTGCCTTTTACAAATGCCAAAATTTGCTCCCCAGAAATCTGTCTCCCCATAGACTCTTAAGTATAGATGGGTAATCAAAATGTGCTCGGATGGATTCGGACCATCTCACCAGGCAATTTGTAAACAGTAGCCTGGCCTTCTTACCGTTCCTGCTATCATCTGCCTGCTGCGTTGGGAGGGAGGTCATGGGAGCATAAAAGCACAGGAAACAAATGTTGGACAGTACTTGGCTAAGATCAGATCTCCATGGCATAATCCTAAAACCCAAATCTGGGCTTGTTGGTATTTCCTCATTTTGCGACCTGTGAGTGTGTACTTTTTAACCCAATACATACTTTGTTCATTCCATATGGTAAATGTTTTTCTGAAATACTAAGTTTTTCCTCTATTCTAAGCCTTGCAAAATCAAAGTATAAGAGCACTGCTCCCATGCTTCAACTGAACCAATAATCTTATCCTAAGAAAACCAGAGATGTCTTTGGTGAAACCTACTTTCCTGAAACCCTGCTGACCAGTATTCCTGTTTTATCCTCTGAGTCATCACTGGTAGAGAACTGAAACCAATTGTTCCATTGTTATGCTGGAGAGTGTGTCAGAATAATCGGTCTTTTCCTCTTTTTAAATATCACAGTTGTAGTGATATATCTTTGGTTCTTGGAAACTTCTCCACTTATACAGGATTTGTTAAAATACATTGTTGTGCGATTTGCTTCTTGTCTAGTTTCTTGAAGACTCAGAGTGTGAGTTATTCTCATCTGTAAAAAATTGTCCTACATTACTTTTAGAAGCATAAAATTTGTATTACTGGCTGCATGAAGCATATATTAAATGTCCTCTATTTTGAAGCCATCATGATACCATACTTTTTCTTCCTACATGAGCTAGATTGCTGCGTAAAGAGCGGTTTGTCCTGTTATTCAGTACAGACCTGTTAGTCTGATGCTATAACATGTGCCAACCAACTCTCCTTTAGTTTTATTAGTTACGACTGCAATGGCGAAGCACTGTGATTTTGAAATGTCTATAGCCAGTAGGAGCATATTTTTACATAAAGTGCTACCCTTTCTTGTTGTGGTCTTTTTGCCATTTTCTCCTTAAAGTGCAAGTTATCACCATCAATTTTAGTTTTCCAGTCTCATGACCCATTCCACCTGCTTTCAGCAATACCAGCTGAATAATCCATATATCCATATTGTATCCTTATTGTTCCTAAGCCTCTCTACCTCTTCTTGTTTATTGTATATGCTCTTAATGTTAATGTGCAGGTGGTGTAAAACTGTGTTCTTTTCCACCCATTTTTATGGTTGGATCTGTCATAAACTGGCAACACAGCACCACTGAACATACTGGGATGTTTATATCATGCTCTCTTTAACTTTTTCTGAAGTCTGGACACTTAGAGTACTTCTTGCCCCTGTATTTTCATTTTCCTTCCATAATTCCCAAGTTTGCTGGTTTGCTTCTCAACGTCTCAGAAATATTAATTAGATGTTAATTTTAGAGGACTCTATATTCTGATGTTTAAATTAATGAATATATAAGTCTGAATGTCTCAAAAAAACTCGTGCTTTTTGAGGTCAAAAAGCATGCTGGTCATAACTATTCAGAAATTCTAAAAATGCTTTAAAATCATGAGCTCATAAATAGAATATATATTGGGGATGGTGGTGGTAGTTATCTTCCTGTTTTCTGAACCACTAGGATTCTTGTTTTCCAGTTCTTCTTTATCCATCTGGGACAGAAGTTTACTTTTTAAAGTAGCACTTTGATTCTCCCTTACCCCTTTGACTCCGCAATATGGAAGCGAAAGGAAAACACATCAAATTATAAATCTTACAATAGCATTGCAAGGTAATGTAATACTGGGGATTTTCCTTACACCCATTTCAGTGTCATCTGTTCTTGTAGTACCCAGCTGGATGATTAAGGTTATGGTGCAAGGCCAAACCTTTTTTCTTGGAAACTTCTCTTTGGTTGTGTTTGTACTTCTAACTTGTCATGTAGTGCTTTTAGAAAAGACACCTCCCAGAAACAAATGACATTATTTTTAAGTTACTGACTGTACTAAGGACGTAAGTGAAGTAATTGCACGGTGTGTACCAAAATTGCTTTGTTTGCCATCAACAAGGAGGCTGCACTCCATTTTCAGCATGGAGTGGATTTACTAGACCTTGCAGCTAACAGTAGTAATGAAATCAGCAGCAGCTCCTGAGCAGATTTGACAGTACGGATGCAGGGCTAGGGAGGCCTTTATTTCATCTCTGTTTTGGAGGCACAAGGAAGATCTTCCTTCTCCCTCCGACCTTCCAGGTCTCAGGCTAACCCACGCTGAGGTCGGTGGCCAGCCTTCCGTTGCCATCAAAGGGAGTCAAGCAAGCCTTGCAACTAATTTTAGAAGAGAAGAGGCTTTGCTGGAAAGGCCAGGGAAGGCTCTGCAGCTCTCCACCCGTTTCCTGCGCTGGGGACAGTTCTGCAGGGGACACCTTCCAAGCCAGCCGACCATAAGAAAGAGCAGACATGCGCTGTGCGGTGCGGTCCTCTGCTGTGAGCAAGGAGGGGGCGTTTCACAGTGGCCTTCTGCTAGCACTTACTGCTGTGGTTTGGATCTGAAGATACTCAGACCTACCGTGTTTCCACAGAAGAACCATTTAAAGTTGTTTTTTTCCTGTCATTTAAAAAGATCCTTTTATAAATACATAAGGGATTAGTCTTCAACAGGCAGATAACAATGCGCTTTAGATTAATGAGAGCTGAACCCTTATCGCTTGCTGTACTGATTGTAGGAGATGAACTGGGCTGCCTCCTTTCAGGCTGCATTTCCACCTTTAGCAGTGCTTCTAAGCCCGAGTGTCATTTTGTGTATCCCTGACAACATTAGATTTAAAATTTCCTTTCGACTATTCTGTTCTGCTGGGAACAAACTGTAAGCTAACGCCTTTGCTAGGAAAGCCTCTTCCAGGTAGTCTGAGAGTTTATTCTTCCAATTTAAATGTAGTCTCATTGTCTCTCCCAACCTATGTAAAGAAAAACTGGAGACTGGATTAAAAATTAACTCTCTTTCCATCTCTTTTTCCATTGCCCTCCCATAGTAGGTGCTTATAAAAACTGAGATCTAATTCCGAGCAAGCTTGTAAATATTTTTATTAGTATTTGGAGAAAAGATTCATTTTAGATATGGAATTATTCTTGAATAAGCCGTACCCTTCCCAGTGCTCCCTTTACCGTGGGAGGGATGCAATGACTCTGCTGCTTAACTCCCTTCAGCACCATTCATGCAGTTTCTGCTCCCACCACAGGTTCTTGGTGATCACCCAGACTGCTCCGTTGAGGACCCCCTTTCCTTTCCTGCATTCTCCCTCTGCTCTGATTTCTGTCTATTAAGGAGCTTGCAGCAAGCACAACTGCTTATCAAATAATCAGTCGATGAGGGTAAAAGTTATAGGGTATCCTGTAATTAAAAAGCTTATTTTGAACTGTTAATAGATTGTGGTTACTTTAAAAGCAAGCTCCATCCTGTTCTCTCTTTTTTCCACTTAGTTGTCCTTCTTTTTTTCCTGTGACATGTCGGTGGCTCCTTCCCTGCCCGTAGCTCTACACTCAGGTAGACAGAAGCAGAGACACCATCGGGGAGGTCCCCACGCTGCATACATCCTCCTTTGCTGTCTCCTGCACCAGCTCCTCTCTCCTGTGTGCAGGATAACTGGGAAAGGCTTTTTGGGAGGGCCAGGCCAGAAGGGCTGCCGCGTTTCCAAGGATGAGCTTTGGTGCACGTCGAGAGCCAGCCTGGGGAAATCGGTTCCTTTGCAAGTGGGAGAGGAGGTGGGGGAATAAGAGGGAGTCCTTTCCAACTGCTCCTGAGGGCAGTCACATCCGTCTGATGAAGCTGAAAAAAAAATGTTGCGAGGGAAGAAAAATCTTATTATTCCTGCCATGGCAGTGCTGAGTCTGGGCCTTTGTGCGAGGTGTGGCAGCCGCATTTCAGAGCAGGTAGTGCCCACCTCAGAGATCTTGCAGCTACTTAAAGATTACACAAGGTGAAAGTTTCATTTTGGGTAGCATTGTGCAAGGCTCAAAAAATCAGAAGTGCCACCATTGAGGTTGTCCACAACTGTCTGGGCTACTCTGCAAGGTGTGAGAAATGGCAGAAAAGGAAGAATGACACAGAGAGAGAAGCTAAAGCGTACAAATATCTTATGAGAGGCTGAGCACTGCCAGAAAGAGAAAATCCCCTGCTCTGTTGTAATCCTGTGTTCCTTAAACATCTTCCTCCCCTCAGTAGCATTTCAGTGATTCTGAAAGAGGCTGATTATTTATCCCAAAAGCACGAATCCAGCTCAGCTCTGTTGCTCAAGGAGAACATCAATAAGTACTGATTAATGTTCGGACTAGGAACTTAGGACCAAGTAAGACTCCTGTTTTCAGAGGAAAAGTAATTCTCCCATCTCTAGAGGCTCATTTTCACTCACCTTTGTTTATTGTAGTTCATGGCTTGTAGCTCAGGATGTTCTGAACTTGTGAGCAGTCAATGTCACTATGTTTTGTGGAGTTACATGTGGAGCCCAAGAGCTCTTTTTACATTTGCGCCTACATACTCCTTTTTGGACATACATTACCGGGAGCTTTTTTTGTCCCTTCTCTAAAGCAATGTGACTTTCAGCCTGCTTCTGAGCCATCAGTGGAGGCTTGGCCACCCGATGCTGGAGCAGCGCAGCACTGGTGTCAGTGTGCCTTCAAAAGCTCCAACCTCAAACTTCTGCTCTCTGTGTCTCTGCCAAATCTGTGTCTGTGTGAAGGAGCGCTCTTTGATGAGCAGTTAAGGCTACACAGGCTGGCTATGATGTTCTAGCTCACCAGTGAAGTGTACCTTGCACTTCTGAATTCCTATTTTCTCTTCTATTTTATCTACGTGGTTCCTTATTCCGGTGCTTTCCATAGCATTTTTGAATATTCGAGCCCAGTGCTACCTGGGCTTGTGCTTTTGCTTTTGGCTTGTGCGTTCCCTCCAGAAAGATTTCCTCATGTCTGCGATGTGCATGTGTCCGTAGTAGGAACACTTAATACCTCTTGAAAGACTGTCCCAATAAGTGGTTAAGTGCAGATTTGTAGTCCTGCATTCAGGAGGTTCTGCCAAATCCCAGCTGATGCATCTAATTTGCTAAAGAATGTGGCTTCTGCTCTCTCAGCAAAGATTTCATTCCTCATGAGCAGTGGGAAACTTGCCCTTTTTTTTGTTATTGTTCAGCAGCTTAGCATTAAGTCTGAAACAGCAAACTTTGTTACTAAGGAGAGAAACCAGTCTGTTGGTCCCTACGTTCTCCGTTCTCACGTAGTGCGCACAAACTTGTATTCTTGTGTCTTCCATTTATTTAGCCCCTCTTTGCGTGTATGAGGAATGTTTTGCAGGCATTAGTCCACAAGCATATCTTACATGTGGTGAGGAAACCACCCCTTCTTTGTCAACACATCTTCCAAACAGGTGGCTTCCTCATTTACACCCAGTAGGAGCTTGTTAGCAGTTCTTGCTCCACAGTAAGAGTGGGAGCTGTCTAGAGATGGTCAAGTATCTCATAAGAAAGCAGGCCCAAGTCCTGCAGCACTGTCACAAAATCGTGTTTCAATGTTTTCTTTATTTTGGCTTCTATTTCTTCCCTGAGAAGATTGACTCCTTCTTTTCTGACATCATGTTCCTTGTAGGCTTGAGAGTTAACCTCCTTAAAAGAATCTGCGTTTCAAATTATTTTTTGTACATAGTATTGCCTAGAGAAAGCAAAATTCCTGAGATTGCCCAACATGCACTTTCCAGGGAATTATTTTTTCAGTGTGTACTTCTTTTCCCCTGAGTCCAGCAGGTTAGGGTTTTGCTTTTTTTTTATTAAAATCTGTCCTATATTATTTGTCTCTTCCTCTTTTCTCACCTGCTACTCCATGAGCTGTTTTTCTTTCTCTCTCTGAACTCCCTTCTCAAGTTTACCCTCTGTTTCCCTTCATCCAGCTATTATTTCTCTGCCTCTCCTTCTGACCCATTTAACAGCACAGGACTGTTTTTTGGTATTGTCACAGTATGCAGGAAATCGCTGGAGACACCATGGCTTTCTGTGGTCTGTATACCTCCGGCAGATGGAAATAGTATGAAATATTTGTTTTCATATTAAATGTTTTTTTTAACTAGTCATGGGACAGATAAAGGACTGTGGTATCTTAGCTATAATCTCACTAATGTGGTGGCACCATCCCTGTGATAAATTTGGCTGCTCCACCTTCAGTCTGTCCATTAATCCGTCTCAAACAGGACTTTAATGTTCCGAACTATGGAGCGGCTTCACTGGATCAGCATTGTTTGCAGTGTACCCTTAGGACAGATGGCTAAAACAAAACTAAAAAAGTAGGAGTTTTCTGTTGTTACGTTGCCAGTGGCTTGTATTTTCCCACACCTTGAGGATTTGTCTCCGGCAGTAGAAGGCAGTAAATTAGTCTTACAAGCCCTTGCATTCTTACAGATGGAAAAGCAATTTTAAGTGATTTTTTTTTTTTGGGGGGGGTGGCTTTTAAGCTTCATTAATGATACCTTCTCTTGCCCTTCATGTTGTGTGAAACTGGTCTCATCATTTGAAGATAGCTTCACTGTTCCCACAGAGAGATTCACAGAACCAAAAGGTTAAAAGCCTTTTAAGAGATTTCTGGAATAGTTACTACGCAGGTCTCAGACTTGCGTAGGACACAATGCACATAGATGTAAAATTTAATATATGTGTTGGCTGTGAGGCAGATGTTTACCTCATTTATCTTACTACATGGAGGTTACTAGTTCAGGATCAAGAAGAAACATTTCTGTGTTTCTTGGAAGTACCAGTGGCTTTACCAAGTGCCTGCTCACATCCACCAACCTCACTCTGCAGTAAAAGAGAGCAGGGTGGGGAAAAGGTATGGGACAGTACCAAAAAGCTTTGTGTGTCTGGAGCAGATGAAGATCTGAGTTTCAGATGGACATGTCATTGGAAGGGGTTGCCCAGGGAAGTTGTGGATGCCCCATCCCTGGAGGTGTTGGTGCTGGATGGGGCTTTGAGCAACCTGGTCTGGTGGGAGGTGTCCCTGCCCAGGGCAGGGGGGTGGAATGAGATGATCTTTAAGGTGCCTTCCAACCAGAACCATTCTATGAATCTGTGTTGGGGATTGTGCACCACGACACAAGAAAAGTCACCAGCTGTGCTGCTGCAGAAGTTTCCGTTTGCACTCACCCAGTTCCTGCACCTGGTTTGCAGGCAGCACGGGGATTGCATCCTCACTCCTTCCCAGGTCTCAGATAGCAGCAAAAACCGCTAGCAAAAAAAAAAAAAATAATCCTTGACTCCAGTTACATAAAGGGTGGGCTGTTTTCCAAGGGCCCTGCTGAAAGGGACACAGGTGTCACCTGCAGACGCAGTCACAGCTTGAGGGAGGCTGTTCTGGCTCGGGATGGCTGGCACACCAGGTGCACTGCCAGCGCATGATTTTGATGCTAATGAATCAGTGGAAAAGGCTCCAGTTAGCCACAACACAGCGGTGGCAATGACAGGGGGGTCAGGGAGGGGTAAAACCAAGAGTACCAGTGCAGCCCTTCAGGAAAAAGGAGCTTGTGGAAAGAGTGGGGCCCCTAAGCTCTACTGCCATAGAGTAAAAGCTGCACTGCTTGCACCCCTGCCTCTCTCCTCTGTGCCTGTCACCCTTGTGTGTGTATTGCTCTGAGAGTGATGTTTCTCATTGCAGCTGGGCAGGGGAATCACAGGATGGTTTGGGTTGGAAGGGACTCTAAAGATCATCTAGTTCCAACCCCCCTGCCCTGGGCAGGGACACGTCCCACCAGAGCAGGTTGCTCAAAGCCCCATCCAGCCTGGCCTTGAACCCCTCCAGGGATGGGGCAGCCACAACTTCTGTGGACAACCTGTTCCAGTCCCTCATCACCCTCACAGGAAAGAATTTCTTTCTGGTATCTAATCTAAATCTCCCCTCTTCCAGTTCAAAACTGTTACCCTTCATCCTATTGCTGAGTCCCTCCCCATCTTTCCTGGAGGCCCCCTTTAGGTACTGGAACGCCATTATAAGGTCTCCCTGGAGCCTTTTTTTTCTCCAGGCTGAACAACCCCAGCTCCCTCAGCCTGTGTTCATAGGAAGCCAAATAAAGACCAGCAGTACCCAGACCTCTTACAGCTTATTATCCACTCGCCTATCCCGAGCATCTTGCCTACCTGCTCTGCCTCCCCACCACCCCACAAAGCCTCCTCTCAGAGGAGGTTCATGTGCTTTGGTCCTGTAGCAACATAGGCTGAAGCAGAGTGGAAATGTCAGGGTTGTAACCTCAGCAGAGGTCCCAGCCTTGCGACAGCCATAGCCAACAGCAGTTGTGGGGTGGCTAGCACGGACTGGGGGCTCCCCTGGGTGCACTCTGACATTGTTGCTGTCACCAAAGGCAGCTGAGGGGTCTTCTTTCCTCTGCTTCTGCTCAGGTCCTCTGCTCTAGGTACAGTGTACCATGAAAAAAAAAAAAACCAAACCCAAACATTAATGTAGGCAAATGAGCAGTTTTACTCATGATCCCAAGGGGCACATTCTTCATGGGCTTTTGGAAAATCATCATGAGTAAGTCTGAAATCCATGTGCTGCTGAGAACACTGAACAGCAGGGCACTGCTTTGTTTTTAAGGTGGTCTTTTGTCACCTCTCAGATTTTTCAAAGAAAAATGGTGTGGGTTATTTTAATTGATTTTCAATTAATTGAGAATCACGTGGTCTCTCTCTCCTACGTTTTCCTTACCTATTCCACCACTTCTATTTTCCTATTAATAGACGGTGCTTTGCCTTTTTAGCTGAGTGCTTTCTCACCTACACAGCCCTCCCTAGTCAAGGGGAGCCCTTCCGTAAGGATTGCACAGTCTGCCCCCTCTGCATCTTAATGAATCAGGAGAAATGTGGGGTTTTTTTTTCTAGTTCTTTAGGATTAGATTCTTCTTTCTCAAAGGCTTTTTTTGGCCTCACAAAATTAGATCACCACTATGCAAAAAAACAACCCACTGTGATCACAGCTTAATTGCACAATGCCTGAGCTTTCTTGAATGTTGTTCCCATCTCTTCAAGATTAAGTAAGATCTAGTGGGCTGGACCTTTGATCTGCATAATAAAGGACAAGGAGGCAGTCTGTAAATCCTTCCTTTCCATCTTTATTCTTTGCAGTTTGGGACCTGAAGGCTTGAAATAATTTTTGCTTGCTAAGAGGAAACTTTATGTAATAAATGTGGAGATGCCATTATGCTAATTAGTGTTGTTAGGAAAAATCAATGTATGTATGTCATCCAACGGCAAGCAATGATCTTCTCACAATCAGCAATTTATCATGCATTGCCAATGCAGTAGGGCTAGGACTATTTTATTCAGATAAATTTCTCATTCATTTAGTCAGTAAATCATGGTGCACTTCATGATAGTCATTTTTAATGTGATTGCATTTTGTTAAGTTTTAATCACGCATAATGGATTTTATCTGGCAATGAGGTCAACCTGTAGTCTCTTCCTCTGTCATTTGTATCTTACTGTCCCAGCATGGAGAAGCTCTGGGCCATACCCAGATGCCCTGGGTTGGGATAGGGAGACACAGGAGGCATAGGAAGATGAGCTGTTGAGATTGGTTTCAAGCATCTGATACTTAGCTGAAGATTTACCCTAGGTGGGATTATACTTTGCCTCCAAATGTAACTGAATTTGCTTGAAAACTGTGTTTGCACACTCTAATGACGCTTTTGAGCTGACCAGTTTGAATCAGGGCTGTGGGAGCACCTTTATTCCGCTGGATACCCTGGTGGGAATACATCTCGTGCTGCTCTTTTATGCACAGGCTGCGCTGAACTTTTTCATTGGCAAAGCAGTGGAAGATGAGGTGTGGGTGTGAGGCAGGGAACCATGGTGGTTTTCAATGAGAGATGGGCTCTTTTCTTTGGTGTCTTCATCTTGTGTGCAAATTCTGCTGCGACTTGCTCATTCTTAAGCTGGTAGAAAAGGTCCTGTTGTCCTCATCTACAACAGGAATGTGCCCTGGATCTCCCTTGCAACTTCAGTACAATTCTGCTGTTCTTGCTTATGTTTCTGAATGGCTGTGGAGTGTTTCCATTTGCTTCTTATGTACGTGGTTTGACTTTGTGTTCTTCTTCACTGAAGCAAGCCATGGCTGTCTTATCTTTCTGGTGGCTTCCCTATGTTTTGGTCATTTCCTTCCTCCTTGCACCCCCTTGCAATCTTTGTCCATTTTCCTTCACTCTTGCCTTTGCATATTTTTCCCTTTCTTCCTTTTCGTCAACCAAAAATACTCTTTTTCCTCATTCACCTCTCCATATAAAGCGTAATAAGCTCTCTCAGCTTATTGTCCACAGAAAAGGGAAATGGGAATACAGGGAGGAGTATTACAGAGCACTGGAGATGCTGTTCTGCCTCAGGTTCTAGCGCTGTGCCATCGATAAGGGGGTTGAGCTGCTTGGGTTGGAATGCTTGTCCAGGCATGGGGAGGAACATCACCAGTCCTCACTGACTGCTTCAGCAGTCCCCCATGACAGAGAAGACATCACATCTCTCTTCTCCTTGGATTCATGAGTGTGTGGTTACACAGTCAGGCTCAGGCTTGTTAAAGCCCTGGGACAGAGACCTGAATCTCTGGTAGGTGCTCTTCTGTGTTCTTTGCAGCACTGTGCCCACCCCTTGCTGTCACCTGTATGGACGTGGTTTTCTCTGCCTCCTTTCAATGGATGTAGTCTTTGTGCAAGATCAGTATATCATTTAGAAAGGTTTTTTGAATGCCTTTGGGATAAAAGGTACTATATGAGTATAAAATCCTCTTGATGTCCCAGAAGGCTGGCCATTGATCTTGGAACAGCCATTTCAATTCTCCCTCCAGATTCCCCGATTTCTTTCTTTCGTTGTTCTACTGAGAGAGTGACAATCTGGAGACTGATGACCCTTTCTCTTACCACAGTACCAGAGGGGGGAGAGGGAGAATTAATTGTCCATGAATTTTGTGGGAGGTGTTTCCTGCTGTATCGAACGATCAGGGTACCTTGTGTGTACTGATGCTATGACTCCCCACTCACTATGACTTCCACGCAGAGCCTGACCTGCTCTTTCTAGGTTGGACTCTCTCCAGTTACACTGGTGCAAGTCAGGAATTTTCATCGAAGTGGATGAAGTTATGCAGAAGCCATTTTAGAAAAGAACTGGGTCTTTTGTTTGGTAAATGGAAATTGAGTAAACCTTCTCTGTTTTTTTGTTAATATTTAAGTGAAGAGCACCCTGAAGACATTTTGTATCTTAGCAGGTTTTTAGTGTCTTTCTCTCTGTCTTTCCCTGTCTGTCTAATGCAACTTTGCCTACAGCCCCATGCATTAGCAATGCAAAGCAGATTTTGAAAGCCAAGGGAATCCAGGCTCTTCCAGATGAACACTGTGACTTAAAAAAAATAAAAATCTAGAAAGAATAAAGGTTGTCCAAGTGGCATATGGCATGACAGTGACCCTGCTGTAAGGACAGACGTACAGAGCTGATGGTAATCCTGTACTGGAGCCAGATAACATCCTGAGGTGAGGAAATCAAAGCCCCATGCTTTGGCTTAGCAGAGAATTAGCCTGTGGAGCTTGTGTTAGCTCTGGAAACAGGGCACTTCAGTTCTTAGTCATGTCGCGCTTGGGGCTTGCAGCAAGATCCTACCTCATCCTGTGCAGGAAAATCAGACCCATGAAGTTTGACCAGGGAACAGAGTACGTTTAGTAAAGCTTTGCTGTTAGACGGATTTGTGGAGAAGGTGTATACTCTTTCTGATAGTTAGTTCAGAGAAGTTTGTGTCTACTACTGCAGGAACAGGTCATAAGCTGCTTGGTCTTATGCTGCTTAAAGCTGTGTGAAGTTGGGGAATAAGTGGCGATGCTCAGAGCAGAGTACAATGAATGACTGGGGCAGAGGTGGTAGCACTTGGTACCCAGGGGACATTTTCAGGGATTTTCCACATGGGGACCCCAGGTAGTAACCTACAGCAAACCAAGCCTCAGGCCTGTATGAGAGCCACCTCCATGCACGGGAGTTTTAATGTCCTTTAATGACGCACTCGAGTCCTGAAGCTTGTTAGTGGAGCCCTAGTTCCTGCGGGTCCCAGCTCTGGCCAGGGGAACTGGTGCCCAGAGCTCTGCTCCCGGCACTCGGGCTAACGTGACTCCGTTGAGGAGTTTTGTGGGGCGATTTCGAGCGGTCAAGTACTGCACAAAGGCATGTTTTTCTTCCAGAGAGAAAGGGGAGTACACGTGATGTCATTATTTTCACTTCCCAGTAGCACACCAGCACGGCTTGGCATCGAATGAGTGAATCCCTTGTTACATAAATGCTGTGCTCTTGTTAAAAAAAAAAAAAAAAAAAAAAAAAAAGTTGCTGTCAGACAGTAATGAAACCCAAGATTTTTTGCATCCTCTGGTAAACTGCCTGTACCTCACCCAAGCCCACCCCTCTCTGCTCTGCTGCTTGCGATTTCCCCTTCTTTCTTATGGTTTTTAAAAATATTTAGCAATGAAATCTTCCTTATGGAAGGTAAGTAGGTCATGTCTCCCAATACACAGTATCAATAGCAATTCTTGGAAAATAGAGACAGATATTAATAGGATAGGACCATCATTTTTTGGTGCAGTTTTGGATATCTTGGCAGCGTTTGGTTAGGCTTGAGTTTTAAAATGGCTAAATGATCCCTATTGTATCTGGTGTGGAGAAAAAGGATGATCTGCACTGAGACATTTTGACTGTACTCATCTTATTTTGTTTTGAATTTAATTTTCCCGCAAAGGAAGAATGTGGATCTAAAAACAGCATATGATTTAAAAAAAAAAAAAAGAAAGTGTTTTCAGTCTTATTTTGGAAGGAAACCTCCTGGCTCTGTTGCAGGAGGTAGATGTGGTTTTAAAGAATTTGTTGTTGTTCTTAAAATTGTATGCATATGCTTTGTATTGGATCATTATTGGTCAGGAATGGGGATCTGTCCTGTATTTTTCCTATTTCCTATCAAGTAATTTCTAATGAGCTTGTCATCATAGTATCTGGATCCAAGTATAAGATTAGGGTTATGACAAAGTTGAAGTATCTCAGTCACTCCAAAGCTGAACTTTATCTATTTAAAAGGCACACATCAGATTTTTTTAATACAAACTTTTTGGAAGGGATTCTGAGCTTATTCCTTCCTTTAGAAACAGGCTTGGGTATTTATTGTTGTTTCTCTCTGTATTTTTCAATCAAATGGTGGTGGTGTTAAATTTTTATTTTTTTTTAATCGGCCTCTGTGCATATCTGTCTCTGCTTTCCTGTCACATCATCTGCTGCTTTTTTTCTTTCCCTGCAAGTAGAGTTACATTCTCTTGCTTAGAATAATGCATGACGGGGGAAAAGATGAAACTCATTAAAATACTTACCCAGAAAATAGTCCACTTATACAATCCCCTCTTGTTTTTGACGGTGTCCCTGGAAGCCAGAGCACAGAGTTAGTCATTTCTGCACACACAGGGCAAACAGCCACGGTGAATATTTAAAATCCGGTCTGTTAACAGAGTAGCTACGTTGGTTTTTGTTGCGAGCGATGGATCACTACTAGTTTAAAACTCAGAGATTGGGAACTTCTTTTGTAAATTGAAGAGGATTATTTCATGCTGTTGAGCGTCTCTGTCAGAGTATAAAAGTCTATTAGCAGAGATGGGATTGCACACCCAGGGGTTGCTTGAAATATGTAATTTACTAAACACACAGATGTAGCAAAAATCAGACCCGACAGCCAAGATTTTAGCTCTGTGCTGCTGCTTTCGGATCAAGCACAGGAACAGAAAAACACTACTTAACACTCGCCTTGCAGCTGACCAGATTCTTGCCTTGTGAAATATGGCTTGGCTCAGCACCTGATACAGTTGTTTCTAATACGAATGGCTTGCTCAGTAATGGCACTGTGACAACTCCTTTAATTATTATATGTAATTGTTTAACCATTTTTATGTCAAAGAAGGTTCTTTCCTGAACTTTATGGTATTTCTGCTTGGAGTGCTAAAAATGAATTTAACAGAATCGTAAGAATTGAGCCAGTACACCTGTCTTGTTTCATACTCTTGACTGCAGGTGCAGTATCTCAGTTCACATGGTTGTGTTCTTCATGTGCAAAGGGAATTTTTCAAAAGGACAGTGATGCCCCTAAATCCTCCAGGACGTGAGTGCAGGTTGGGTTTCTAATTCTCATTTCTTCTTTTAAAAACTTCTCTCTGCATCTTTATTATTTTGCTCTGACTGGACAAGAATGGCCACACACCTTCCCAGAGTTGGTCCATCTCATCAGAAACGCTGACAGATAAATGATACCCTTTTTGTTTTCCTGGTTTCATAGAAATTGGCATTAGCCTGTAAGATTATCAGACCCGAGTTCAGAATATGAAAAGAAAATGTAATAAATCTTTCACCTGTTTGTCACCTTGTTTCTATCAGAGTTGTGCTAGAGGGGCTTTTGCTTCCCACGCCATCTCTCCATAACCTGTGTCAGGAGTAGCACTGGCATATTGGGAAATCCCTGTAGTTCTGGGGACTTATAGTCTGGGCCTAGGAATCACAGCACTTTTGCTTAAATTGGTGATCGTACTAGAGAAACCTAGATACTTTGGGAAATTTAGAGAAAGATGGACAGCCAGCTGCAGAACACAGGTTTTTCCCTAGAACAGGTGAGCATTTACTGGTCATCGGAGTAGAGAAAGAGGGCTCCTGAGTGGCAGTGCTGTCTTGGCAAACGTGTTGTCCATCATAGAGCAGAGCTGCTCGGGATCCCTCTGAAATAGTTGAAGGGTTTGTCAGCAATTCAGTCTTTGACATAATGAAATCTTGTCCTGCTTTTGTGCATCTGCACTCCTCTTTCTTTAAACATCCCACCTTCTCTTTGAAACTTTAAAAGGCTGAAGGAACCTACTGCTAAAAGTTACTTTCTCCTGAATGATGCCCTTAAACGTCTTATGAGAAACAGACAGCATTTCTGAGGCATACCGCCTTTTTTCGGTTTGGAAGGCCCTTTTGTTCCCTGCTAGCCAAGTCAGGGGGGTACAAATGTCCTTGGGCCTCTTGCCTCGCAGCCCAGGATAAGCCTTTGCTCTGTTCCTCTGTCTGATAAAAGAACAGTGAACGAAGGGGAGACTGAGGCTTTCACAGCCTGGCACAGAAACCTTATGAAATATTGATGCTTCCTTGAACATGGAGTTACTGGGTTCTCCACAGTTCTCATGCTGAAGATGAGTGGGAGTTAGTTCCCCTCTTTTGAGCAGGTAGATGATTACTGAGAAGTGTGCCTTGCTACAATTCCTCTTGGGTTCCTCAGCCCTCACCTCTAATACAGCTGCTTTGGACCATTCTTAAATCAGAGAGATTCCTTCCCCTCCATGCACTAGGTAATTTTTGTGAAGAATTAAACAAAGATGAGGTAGATAAATGAGCTGGGAGCCAGACAGCATCATCTTCCGAGGTGGTGAATATTGCAGTACTCATCAAACCCCAGCTGAGAAAGAAGATGCTTTTCCTGCCTCTTCTGTGCATGTCCAAGGCCTGATGCCTCCAATCTCCTTGACTTTACCGATCATGACTGCACATCTTTTTCATTTCCAAAACAGTCTCACTTCAGGAAAGAGGAGATTTGGTCCTGACTAAGTGGGAGACTGGCAAATAGCAGAGAGCATATAAGGGGTACAGACACAGGGAACTTTTAAGCTTTCTTACTTGTGAGCTAGGACAGTGTGTAGTATTATTGACAACTTTATATCAAAATGTATTAAAATACAGAGCTTCCTATTGGGCTTGCACTGATCCACACACGCCCAAAAACTAGCCACCACAAACAAAGCACCAATAGCTTCAGCTGCACGCTTAAATTTAACAAAAAGTTTTTGAGAAAACTTCCTGGAGAGTATGTTTTCCTTGAAAAATGGATTCCATTTTCCTGTGTGAGGAGGAGAGGCTGCTCTTTGCAGCCTGAACAGGAGGGAATTTCAGTGAATTTTCCCCCATCAGTGGAGAGATCGCTTTAGAGTTCCACCTTGTTAAATGACTAGCTGAAATCATGTGTGATTAATGGACAAAATGAAAATTAGATTATGTGTCTTTACTCTTCCCGTGACCTCTACCTTCTCCTGTATCAATTGCAAGCAGTTGGGGGGGGGGGGGGAAGAAAAAAAAATTAAAAACCTGTATAAATACCCTGAAGAGAANAAGGAGGAGAGGATAGAAAAGGTTCAGAGCCCCACTGTGAATTGTATGCTGTCCCCAGAATTCACAGCTTCTGAGGTCTGAATCCTCCAGTACTGAAGTCTGCAGAATTAAAATGTGGAATAAATAGCAAAGTTTCAGGCTGCCTGTCAATAGTCACAATGTATGTCAGTCATGCGTGTGGAACTGCTTCCTATGGGGAATTTGGTTTCCCTGCTGCAGCTGCACACAGGAGATGACCTGTGGTTCAGACACAGTCAGGCTATCGGAACAAACTCTTTCCTCCTCACAGAGGGAGGTATTACTGTGTTGCCCGTCTTTGGACTCCTGTTTGGGTGATAAATTTGAAAATAAGAGTCTTAAAGGCAGAGGGAAATCACTGCTTCCTTACTCTCCGGCAGTTTTAACATCCTTCAGTGCTGCCTTGTGATCGCAATGTGGTTCTCTGCCCCCACTCAGAGGCACCTGCATGTGTGGAAGCACCAAGAGCCTGTCTTCCTTTCAGCCTGCACCATGCTTCAGCCTGTAATAGCAGAACGCGAGGATTTTCCATTCCTGTTACAGCCCACTTTGACAGAAAAAAAGTGTGTCTTGCTGTGCCCTCCACATCTTCATTCTTGGAGGGGAAAAATGCATATAAGTCCTCTATTCACTAAAGATAACTGAAAATCAGCATGTTATGTGAGTTGCTACCCCAATAACCTTAACAGGAAAGACAAGGAGGGGTGTATATCTTCGTGCTACCAGCACAGTAAAATTAAGAGCTGGAATATAATACCAGACTGTACGAAATTGCCAATTCCCCTCTGTTTTCCCTGTGTGTGGTCATTGGCCTTGGGAATTCAGGCAACGTGGTTTCGTTTGAGGAGACCTAGGTACAAAACCCCCATATGGCTTCTGCCTATTCCTGAGGTTCTGAGGGTTGACGAGTAAGCACTGTGCTTAGAGCTACAGGGGACAATCCGTGTTGGATGGACTGGCCAGGTTGGATGGGGCTTTGAGTAACCTGTTTAAGAGGAAGGTGTCCTTGCCCCTGGCAGGGGGTGGGAACTGGATGATCTTTAAGGTCCCTTCTGAGCTAAACCATTCTATGATTCTGTTTTCCAGCTCACATTTTAGCATGGAGTTGATATCTGATGTCGTCTTTGACGTTGGATCCTGGACCCCCAGCTTATGCAACAGTCTTTGGTTTTTCTGTTTTGAAAAAAGCATTGTCTAGGAAAGGAAAGCTTGAACCTGGCACCTACAACAATGGGCAAATGGAGAAAACCACAAAACTTAATGATACTAAGAAGGAATATGAAGGCCAGTGCTGTGATGTTAGGGATTTGCTTCCTGATTTTTAAACATCCAGGATTGGCTGCTCTGTGATAGTCTTTTCGTCTCCCTAGCATAAGAGTAAGAAAAATGCTAGAAAAGACCTCAGAGTTTCCCATGGGAAATGATAACTAGGTCATGAATATGCTTGCTGTGGAGGTACATATAGTTTCCTTTAAACTGATCTGAAAATCAGACACGTAAAGGAAGAGGAGATGGTTCTGAGCAGAAGCTCTTTTTCAGGATTGGTATGTTTTTCCTTCCTTTAATCAAGTTGTTTGTCCACTCTTAAGAGAAATGAACTGTTTGTGCTGGTTCTGTTCCTTTTTTGTTGTCACTTGGCACTAACACAAAGTTGGGCAGTACGAAATCAAGGTGGGTAATAATACCCTTAATGAGGACCTTACATGACCTCCTTATGCCTGATATTACACGATTCTCAACAGGTTTGTTTGCCCACCTTCTGCCTAGTTAATAAATAACAAGACCTGCTGCTGCACTGCTCAGCCATTGCTCCCAAGGCTTCTGCTTCCCTCACGTAAGCCACGGTGGGAGGTCCCCTCTCCATGGCACTGTGCTGTAGGGGCACCCTGAGGGACTGAGGACATGGTGCACCTGTGTTCTTTGTCTCATTCATGCCATTTTTTCCCCTCAACTTCCATGTCAGAGTTTTCTGTGTGTATCTTGTCATCTTCTAATGGTTCCTTTTGTAAAGGGGGGGAGCCCTCTGAGAGGATGTCGTCTCTGCTAGGGCTGTCTGTTTCTACAGCGAGGGATGTAACTGAAGTGACCCACCTCTGGAAAATCATAGTGGGAGACCAAGCTTTTATCTTGACGTTGCTTGTCAAGGTCAGCCTGGTTACTGAGAAAAATACCTGTCTCCTGTTTCTGCTACGGTTGTACAGTGAGCTTGCAATCTTTAGTTCAGTTTGCTCTCTGTAAAAAAAAACCAAACATCCTTTTGTTTAGAGTGAGAAGGCAGAGCCTTAGAGAATTGCAGGAAACAGTGGCCCGCATCTTAAATGGGATTTTTGAAGCCCCTTTGCAAAGGCTACCATTTTCTTATGAAACCCATTGACTCAAATGCTTTAAATGGCAAGTTAAGGACCATGTTCTTTGTAGGGGTGTAGGTGGTCTTGATATGTGGATGAGAGTTGAATACAGGTATAATTGGGCATACATTTCTACACAGGTATTTTGACCAGGCAGTCAGCTAATAGCTCCAAATAAGATACTCTGCCCTCTTATATCAGTTCATCTGCCACTCAGACATGCTTAGCAAGATATATGCTGCTTTATATGCATATAACTCTTGTTAATGCTAGGGATCGTTACGAGTGTGTGTGGAGAGGTGTCCTTGCTACATCCTTTCAGGATATGGTCTCTGAGGAGCAGGAGTTACTGTTCGTACGACATGGCTGTCCAGAAATGCTTGCAAATCAAATGCTTTCATTTGCCTTTTTATGTGAGGAGGAGGAGGAGGGCTGCACACCTTAAAAAATTCTCACACCCAGCATCTCGCTTTAAAGAACAAAGTCCTTTTAGGTTTGCAGGAGCTCAAAAAGGTGTTCAATCACACCCATTTTGAATAATTTGGTATGAACCTGTCTTGTCAGTTAGATATCTGTCTGCAAAGTCTATTTTTAAAAACTTAGTTTTGGTTTGATGCTATCTCCTCTCTAAAAAGGGAGGGGGTGTCAGGAAACCCTAAGTTTGTTTCCAGCCTCTAACACAGCTGGGCGCATGACACGCACTGAGTCACTTAACTTCTCTCTTTCCTCTTCTCTTACTGGTAGAACAGTTTCCCAGTGTATCTTGTCTTTTATGTCGCCCATCTGTTCAGTTCTGTGGGTATTTTGGTTTTTTTTTGGAGGAGGATTTCCATTATTCCTCCGGCAAGGCATGCAGTCGGGGCATAAGGCGTAGCAAGCGGTGGTTGCCTGTTCAACATATAGCAAATGCGAGTGAGGGAAAGCAGAGCTTTATTTACACAACAGTTTCAAATCTGTGCCGTGGCACTCCATTAAATGCGCAGGAGGCTAGCAGCGAGGCAGCTACACATGTTCTGTAATATGCCTACTCCATGTGTTGTTTTTCAGCCTCCTGGGAGAGCTTGCCCGCTAAAGTTCTGCAATCTGGATCTGCTGCGTATTCAGTGTTATTTTGGTACCAGCTGATAGCATAAAGGCTTGAATAAATTTGCTCCGTGTTAGACGTGGGCCCTCTGCAAACAAACGTGCATGTTAAGAAACCCCTCCATGACATAATTAGTTGCCTGTAAGCCACGGTGTCATTGTGCGGAGTAATTAGTTCTGTTTATTTAAAGGAGCCCCAGAAAGCTATTAGCAGTTGCCAGTGGACCAACAAGGAGGAAAAGAAAAGATAAAAAAAAAAACCCCACGTGTGGTGGTTATTAGTCTCTTCATCATACTAATGGACAGCTTGTAAGAAGCCGGGCTGGCTATCAGTGGCGCCGAGCGGCAGCGATCGTGCGGGGGCATTGTTTCTTCTGGCTGGCGATAAGGGCGGCTCGTGGCGGGGCTTTGATAGGATGCTCATTTTTATCGGGTAAGTGCACGGTGCTTGTAAAAACAGCAGTGGCCTTGTTACCACTTGACATGACACTAGTTTTAGCTGTTTATGTTGACACGCCACTACGCTCCTTTAAAGCTTCAGCCTGGGGTCAGATTCATTAGAGTACTTCACAAATTATACCGATACAGCGTCTGGCCTGATTTCTTTACGCTCCCTGCTCCAAGCAAGACAGAGAGAGTCAATGTAACCCAGTGGACCATCTTCACTTGCTTGTCAGATTTACTTTCTGTGATTAAGTAGTCCAAGGCTTTCGGAAAAGCAAATGAGGTAACTTCATTTGTCCGTATGAGAGGGAAGGGAACCCCTTCTGTAACCCCCTGAGGGAGGAGAAAGAAACAGGCTCCATCACGGGTTGTGTGAGCTGGCTGGTGGCCCCAGCTCTCAGCAGGGACATTTCTGAGAGAAGACCTGCGGTGGTGGCTAGGCTCAAATAGATCTTGCAGAGATCTAGGCCTGCTGAACTGCAGAGGGTTAAAAAGAGTGGCGACTACAGCATTTACTTCTGAAACCTGTGGCATTTAACATATTGGAGTTCTTTCCTACAAGATTTCTAAACCACCTCATATAGGCTATTAGTGAATTATTTCCCTATTCTGTAATTCTCTAACTTGGCTTATAAATTTTACAGAGAGGTTATTAGCTATAAAGGGTTGTGACAAATGACCTGGGAGAAGGAGGGAAACTTAGTTAAACTTTTCTTCCCCGCCTCCAACCCTAGCTTTAGCAGCCAGGCTAAGTCTGGGCGCTTTACCCATGTAAAGATGGGTACCTGTGAGGAGATCAGCGAGTGGTCCCAGGCTCCAGGGAAAGGGTCTCTCTCACAAGGGGAAGAAAACCTTCCGGAGTTCCCCACCAAGACTGCAGCAACTCTTACGTGATGAGCTGCCCCACTCGATGCAGTAGAGAGTGTAGACTATAGGAGGAACACTGACCTGAGCCTCTGTGCTAAGAACATGTCCGTCTGATACTGTAAGTCCAGGCACATGTTGGAATGGTTTTGATGGAAGCAAAGCTGCATCTCCCAAACCCTGTCAGCTTTTGCAAGAAGATATCGCTGCCTGCAGAAAGGGACAGTCTTCAGAAAGTGTTAGGAAACCTCTGGCAGTGGTGCATGACTATAATCCATCTAATATCTGTCAGGGCTCCTTTGTCTGAGCTTCTGCAGAAGCTCATTTTCAGATCTCTGCTCTACAAGGTGTCCTGGGTAATTTCTGTTTATAAACCAAACCATTAAATAAGTAACCAAAGCCCACCTTCTCAGTACGCTCAGATTTGGGTAATTGGTCACGTTACGCATTAGGGGCTGTCCCTTAGGTTTTCTTTTACTTCTGGATGCTGTCGCTTCTACATATCGTGTGATATAAATAATACTGCTAGGAATCTGAAAGCTGCAGCTTTTTATGGCCAAATTGCTATATTATTCTCTGAATTCATGCTGCCGATTTCCCTGCTCGTGGCTCGCATCCTGCCCACCTTTACATGTGGCCAGCCTGTCCTGTTCCACCATCAGCCCTGCTCGAGGACTGCTGCATGTGTAATGCATCTGTAATCAGTCAACCTGAAGGTGTGGGGGAAGGTAGCCAGCCAAACATATGAGTAAGATTTTTTTGCAAGCGTATTTGAGTCATTTGTCGTGAGTTGCTTGTTTCCATGGGAATTAGCGAGCGAGAGAAGACATAAGGGAATCTTATTCCTCGCTTTAGCCTCCTCTTGCCTTGAGTGTGGCTGCACCAACCTGCAGGACCTCTAATTTAGACCCAGGGGTGACTGAGAGAGCTCGTTTTCCTTTTTAATTATTATTGCAGTGAATAGATGGTGACCTACCAAGGGAGGAAAGGAACTGCGTGCCTACTTGTTAGAATAGCCCAACGCTGCAGCCCAAACTTCCTCACGTGGCTGTAAATATGCCAGGCCTGCCTTTGTGGTGAACCACAAATGCTCTCAGACTTTCGAGGAGCCTGGGGAGATGATTCCAGATCCTAAGGAAGAACAATTCATCTCTTTCCCCATCCCCCTATACACACACACACACACACACGCACCATCCCCTTGTCTCTTTTTAGGTCATTTATAATCAGCAGTCATGGAGCACTGGCCTCATTAGTGATATAGCCATTCCTTCAGTGCTTCAGAAATAATCATTTAGAAAAAATGCGTGGTTTTCTTCCCTTGAGAGCCCGTGAGTGATGAATTTATTTCAGTCTGGCTGTCTTGCCTGTCTTGCTCAGCCTTATTTCCATATTTATTTCAACAAATAATGTACTATGGGAACAACAGAGCACACTCTGCGAGGCAGCCAGGGTAGCCTGGGCAGGCAGGAGTTAACCAGAGAGATGGCATTCAGAAGCTGGGGCTCAGGGGGAGACGTTTTTATTCCGAATCATTTTTTAATGTATATACTTTCTGCGTGTTTGTGTTTGTAGAGGTTTAGAAGCCCTGGGATTTGGACATTGATTTATTCATAGGGCACCATTTAGAGAACAGACATTGTCCCCTGAGTGGTCCCAGCCACCGACCTTTCTCCTGAAGGGACCATCCCTTTTGTAATGGTGGACAGGTGATTAACTTTCTATGCCAGCTAATGACTCGGGTCTCTCCCAAGCAAGTGCTGCTAATTGTGACCGGCCAGGAGGGCTGGTGTACTGGGACCCATGTACTCACGGAGGAGAGGCGGTGAGCAGCCCCGGCACACTCAGGGTCCGGCTGCGTATTTGCTCCATCTCCAGGAACCATCACTCACAGCTACTGTAAACCAGCCTCACGGAAGGACTGAAACTCATGATTTTTATTCTGCCGGTGACCGTTTTCCATAATTGAGTGTTACGCTCTGGAAGCCTAAGCGCCAAGGTCAGTGGCCAAGGACTGGGAAAGCAGAGCTCCTGTCTCTTCCTCCCTGTGCTTCTTCAGCCATCCCGGGCAGCCCAACTGTGCCACCTCTTCCTCATCTGCACATCAGCCCTTTCCTTCAAACCACCACGGTCACACTAGGTTTATTGGAATAACGCTAAACATTCTGAACTCCTTGAAATACGCTTTCTAAGTGTTCACCTTCCCAGTGGGTAAGCTCATCCCGTTAGACCACGTCGCACCCCTGCTCTGCTCTGCTGCTGGCCAAATAAATCTAAGTACGTGGCATCGCGCCGTGCCACGTGGTTGCAGGTACAGGTCAGATAAGCGTGCCGTGTGTTATATTTGCAGTTTGGTTTTATGGGTACTTCTGAAAAGGAAGGCTGAGCCTGTCCTCTCTCAAAATATAGCCCCTCTATCTCCCTCCTTCCCTCTTCCCCAGCTCAAGGGACACAGGCTGACGTGTGACATGGTGTTTCTGCTATGGCTTGTGCCTGCATTTCATTTGTTTATTGGGATGGCTTTTCTGAAGCATCTGGAACTTGTCACTTTTGCATGCGTCTGTAGAGTACGTGTAATTTGCCTTGCTCTACGTTTTCAAAAGCAGCTCCTGTTCAGATTTACTTACAGGTAGCATTTGTGCACAGAAGACCTAGCATTTGATTGCAGAGATCCAAGCAGTTATGCATGTAGCAGCCCTATATATTTTGTGTACGTGCACACATGCTCTTAATGCCTCTTCCAGGTTTTGTTGTCCTTGGTTAGCGTGGCATTCATCTACCTAAAAACTCTTCCCCTGTTGACTTGTTACTTAAGAGATATTCCTGAAGTTTTCTTTCCTGCTTTATTCCATTTATACTTAACTTTCAAGGGCCCAAGCTAACCAGTTCTCTACCAGTGTAACTTGTATCAACCTTCAAATTTAGAGACAAATACCGCCTCCAGTCTTTTTCTTTAAGGCAAATGATTATTTCCTTTTTTCAGCTGATTTCTTAATGCACTGCTGTCTAATCACCTTGGTAGCAAGACTGTAACCAGGTAATGGGGGAATAAGTAGCAGTTGGCTTACTGTTCTTCTCCCCTAAGAAAAATCAGTGCATTCATCTGCCCTACTTTAGGGATAAGCGTCATCAGCTCAGGAAATCTGGGGGGGTTATAACCAGGAAGGCTTGTAACGGTGGCGTCTCTCTGTGAACAGGGAAGGTTCTCAGGGGAAGAATTTAGCACTTTGCTCTTTCCAGCTGCTAGTTGGGAATGCTTTCAGCTTTTGCAAAGTCATACCTCTCTTGCCTTTGAAGAATTTACCGAAGAGGAAGCATAGAGCCGTATCTTTGAAACTCTGTGCTGGTCACCTTTATTTTGCAGTTGGGGAAAATGGCTTAAAAGGGCTTTCACATCAGGCAACAGTAGGGGGAGAAAGGACAGATTCTGAAAGAGAGCAGGTAGATTTCGCTTTGCCATGTAGGTCTCAAGGATATCTCTGCTTTCAGACAGAGAAACTCCTGAAAGTCTCAAAGACATATTTTTCATCTTTATTGAAGAGCTGGAAGCTTTGCATTTACAGAACAGATGTCCTTTGTTACAAATTTTTCATTCCTTATTGAAATAGATATGAGCAAGTATTCACACCACACAAACTCAGGGGGAAGCAGCATTTTAAATGGAATGATTAAAAACCCTGCCTTCTCCCATTGCTTCATTTGTCACTTTTGACTCCTGTGATGTCACCCATTTGCTCTTCTCCAGTTGTTACAGCTTTTGCTGGAGAAGAGAGGAGAAACTCACCTTGGGTGTCCATATACAATGTGAAAGGCAAGTGAAAAATAAAATAGAGGAGGGGAATGTATCTTTTAATCTTTTCAGATCAGAATGAACTCGGGATCAACCCTGGGCCTGCATCTGATATCCTTTCTTGAGTCTCATTAAGTTGAACTTGTGATAACCTACTGTAAAACATTTAGGCTTCAGACACAAGAGCAGGCTAAGACGCTGTGCAGACCATCACGCCCAGGTGAATGATCAGAAGTGATGGGTCAATACGTACAACAAAAACATGGCTGAAACTAAGTTCATCATTAAGGCAGTGTGAGGAGGAGGTCCCTCTGGACAGGCAGGGAATGAAAAGCATAATTGAGGTTGCTGGATCTTACACCTAATGTGTTAGCCAACTAAATCAGAGTTTACACCAAAAGGTTGTGAGCTTCTGTGAACTATATGGTTGCTGGTGATATTAATTTACTACAAATCCTTCCTGTAAGCTCTTTGTAGAGTTACACACTGTGAGCTTCTTTTTCTGTTAATCTTTTCTTTTGTGAGGCTGAGTTTAGTGCTGGCGAGGAAAGGCAGCCTGATGTCCATGGAAAATGAAATCCTGTATTTATCCATAGACTAAGCACCAGCTGTTCCAGCAGAGGAACCCACTGCAAGATTGAATTCAGCTCACTCAGCCCTCTTCTTCCCTTTGGTTTGCCTTCTCCCAGTGCCTGTTGTGCAGTGAAATAAGTAAAATGGATGTATCATCCATTCTGAGTTAGACTGACACCGTTCAGTTGCCCAGACACCTTTCAATAGCTTTTCAGGTTTTGTCATGTACAGTGATGCTGAGCCCCTTGCTTTAAATCTGCCACTCAAAGCCGGTGCTTTGGAAGAGCTGTGCTTTTACCTCCAAATCTTGCAAACTATGATGTATACCAACCACTAGCAGAGCTCAAAGGTGCAGGGTTTTCTGCATCTACCCATGTAGAAACCCTTCAAAACCCTGACCCTAAAGAAAATAGCTCTCTGCTCCACAGCAGAGCTCCACACAGAGCTAAGGTGCTGCTGCCTTCACACAGGAGAAGTAAGTCAGCCTGGAGACGCTAGTCTTCCAGCATCCTCACGTCCCAGCAGAAGGTCCGCAGCTGGAGCTGCCCCGAGGAGAGCACGGGGCTCTCTGCAAGGCTGTGCTGGAGGATCCCTGCTTGACCACAATTAGACATTACAAGCTTCGTGCATAGGTTACTGCAAGAGAGTCTGTGACCTGCATTTCACTCGCAAGGTGACCGTAAATATTCGTTTTGGCCCTAAGAAGTGTTGAAACCTTTGTCAGAAACCACAGAATGCGGACCAAAATTTGGAGGAAGTGGTGAACGTTTTGATGAAAAATCCATTAAATTTTCCAGTTACTTTTGCTCCCAACCTGGCAGGAACACTAGGTCCTGATTCTTTTTTTTTTTTTTTCCCCTGTTACATTGGTTTTGCCAACAGCTACAGAGGCCAGTTTTAAAGTTGGAGCGAAAACATCACGCTTGCACTATTCCTGATGCTTCAGCCTCAGGTGGTTTAGCTTTAAACTGGGAACACAAACCAGCTGCCTACAGTGCTTCCCGCTTTCTGCATCTGCTTGTGTATCATGTAAGTGAGCGTAGATTAATTGTGTTTTTCTTCCCCTCTAGATCTGACCATCTTGAATGGCCATAACACCTGCAGGATATGGTACAGTCAGAGATTCAGATGGATTAATATGTCCCATATGCCCAGTGCAAGAAGAAATCTCATCCCAAAGCATCCTAACTTTCTTTAGTTTGGCTGTTGCAATACTGTTTTTAGACTGAATCAGATTTCTACAGCTTCGGCTTGTAGGTGATCTGAGCGATCCTCCTTACCCTCCTTCCTTGTACACTTAGATTTGCTTATATTTTTGGAGTGAGCAATTCATCACCCTGAGCAAATTCTGCCCATATCCACAAGCTGTGATGGGATTCATGGAAAAGTGATGCTTTCAACCAGGAATCCCGGAACAAAAGCAGTGCCCCCTGTTACAGAGCTGGTTGGTTGGCATTGAGCAGCTGGCCTTTGTTTGTAGTCTGTCCCTTCCTTTTAATCACATAGCCACTTTTTCTAATTCCCACCTTAACAGTCTAACTTACACCACCCCAGTTCTCTGTTCACCAGAGCCACCAAAACATGACATTTTGCACAAGTCTGTGCAGCAGGGGTTGTGGCTGGACAGGGGATCAGAAGTCACCAGCCGATAGCTGCTGGTGTGAGAGCTCTGCCCTAGCTAGCATCGAGCAAAGCCACTATCCCCCTGGCAAAAGTTACTTGCAAACCTCTGCAGCCTTTGGCTCATTTGATGTTTAACCCACCTTGACTGAAAGGTTTGCAGTTTTTTTTTTGACAGACCTATTAGGATCAGGATTTAACCCTTGTTAGACGGTAGGATGCTGAATGCCATACCTTGGCTTCTATACTCTAGGTCTGGAAACATGATTTGCCTTGTGTTATCTGACTCAGTGGCTTGCAGTCACGCCTGAATGCAAGGCCCATTTTGCTATGTAGAAAAGTTGAGGCGAGATTCATTTTCTTGCAGCTTCCTTCAGATTTCTAGAAATCTGTGGGAGGTGGTGGGGGATGAGAAGTCCTTGGTTTTAATTCGTTTATGTCAAAAATTAGATTGGTGTATAGGAGAATAGCCCCTAACAAAGCTGTAAGACCGGCAGGTAAGGAAGGTGTAAACAGCAATGGCAGAAAGGCTGTAGAAATCTGCCAGTAAAGCACAGGGGTGCAGGTCTGGTGTAATTTCTGCTGCTGGCACCGTCTCGCTCCCCCTGCGCAGGCAAAGTGAGGAGCTTTGGGTTAGAGCAGGCATCGCAGCCCTGCATCAAAATGGCAGTGCTTTGTTAGGGCCTTTCTTCCAGAGGGGCTTGCTTTCTCTTGCCCTTTCCCGACAGACACCGAACTGGTAGGAGACAGGCGGTAGATTTTCCTGGTGCTTCGCCTGTGCCGTTCTCCCATTCTCTTCTTTCCATCCTTCCCCCTCCCCTACTCCCCTGCACTCCTCTTACTCCCCGCTGCCCACATCGAACATGTACAGATTTTACGGTTCACTGGAGAATAAGTGGCTGTCATTTCACAGACGGGCCAGGATGTAATTAGCCACAATGCATCGAAGTAATGGAACAGATGTCTCTTTGTAAACTGAGTTTGCTGTTGCACACTCTGTGTGTGTGACCTGCCGACTGCTCCGGGCGATTCCTCCCAGCCCCCTCGGCTCCCTCCCCTCTCTCTGTTGCCAAGCCAAGGGCTTAGCTCACATCAAGTGTTTGTGTGTTTGCGGGTTTGTTTTTCTCTCCCATGCACTCCTCTCTCCTGCTGTAAGGCCACTGATTATGTGACGGAGTGTTAGCAAGCAGAACCTGCATTTATCGATGGAGTCATTCAAAATAGAAAAGGTGATACCCCTCTTATGAGATAATTGGCAGTTTCAAGTTGCTCTTATTACCCGATGATAATACACCAGTAAAATCATAAATTACTGTTATGATGCCAGGCCGCCTCCTCTCTCTCTCTTTTTTTTTTTTTTTTTAAACTGAAAATAAAATAGCTGGGTTCTCCCTGAGCCCTCAAATTAGTATTTACATTTTAGATAAGAGATGAGCTATTGGGCTGATTGCAGCATGATAATGCACACAAGCTAACAACAAACGAGGCACTCTCAGAAAGATGTCCGTCTGACTCAGCTAGGAATTGCAATTCAATCACCAATCCAAACTTAAAAGGGGCAAAAACGGGACCTGACTTCCAGATTCCCATTTTGTAGCTTGTCTCTGCCGGGTACAGAAGCTGGATAACTCTCTAATGCGTGGAATTTTCCCCCTTTAATATTTCAGGCTATATCTATGCAGGTTTTCCATTCCTTTAGTTCATTGTGTCTATGCAGCTCCTGAGCCCCGTACATCTCATCGCTTGCAGCTCTCCAGCTGTGCTGCTCCAGCTGCTCCAGCTGAGGGTTCCTGACAGTGCCCCATACCACAGCTGGGAGCCAAGGGAGCCACTGGGGCAGAGGCTGGCTCTTGGCCTCCAGTGCTGAATTTGGCCCCGCTCACAGCTCAGCCGGGCCACGGAGGAGCTGAACACCACGGCCAGGCACCGGCTACTAGTGGCAGGAACCTAATGGTGGCACAAACAGGGAGGGTATTTAAAGAAAAGACGTGCTTGTGTTCTTGGTGCCCCAGGGTGTTTTCATTGTATGAATAAGCTTGCGTGTTAGGGCACTCACAGTCAGATTGTGTGTGCAGTCCCTCTGTGTGTGTGTGTGTGTGCTTGTGTGCATTTATGGTTTATTTTCATGCAGATTTCCTGAAGAGCTGCATTGTTTCCCTCAGGCAGTTTTGATGACAAGGTTTCCATTAGTTCCCCTGGTTTTGACCCAACAAGCTTAACTTCAGCTTGCACACCTTCTGAGTGTTAACAGTGGTAAGATACATTCAATAATGATGGTAAAAAGCAGGTCTTTTGTGTAGGGAGGAGTAAGTTTTTACCTGGAACTAGAACAATGAAGAGGCTAAGCAGGATGATAACGAAGAGCTGGGTGTACATACGCTGGGTACGTTAAACCTCAGAGAACAGTATCATTACTCAGAATAATCCTCTCCAACATTTAACACTGTGGACAAAGCATTAGCTTGGTGCTGTCTTCAGCTCTTCTCTTCAACCCCATGGAGTGGTTGATTAAAGGTTTCAAAGGGTGCAGGCATTTGGGGTTGCTCTGCAGCTTCGCCTTATGCTTCATAGAAAGAAGAGCCATAGTGAAAGGTGAGAGAGCAATAGCAATCCAGCTGGTGCCAGCCCTCAGAAGCAAACCCCTCATGCAGTGGGTTTCTCTACCCCACCACGTGCTCATAAAGCTCTTTTCTCTTGCGTGGACACACGCACCGAACACCCCCCGACACTGGCTTGAAAGTCAGGAAGCACGGAACCTGCCAGCACCCATCATGGAGGGCACCAGGGCTTTTTTAGTAGTCTTCATGTTCAGGTCAGCTGGGTGCATGCACAGGATTGATGGTGTTGGAGAAGTTTTCCTAAGGCACATCAGACTGGCAGCAAATTTTACAAACATGGTACTGCGTGGATTCCTCTGTGTCAAATACCACGTTAGGAAGCATGAGAAGCAGTCTGTAGTGCAAGAATATCAGTGGGATTCTGAGGAAAAAAGAAATAAAGCAAATTTTGTTGTGGAGTTGAGAGTGGCTTTCCATTTCCTCTGACAGTTTAAGCAGCAGGTATTTTGAGACAAGGAATATGGGGTTTTGACACTGTTTGAAGCCTTCATCTCTTGATTGAAATGGTGGTTGAAAGCAGCATTAGAAAGAGAAATGGTTGTTGAGAAGACTCTTCACTAAACTTGGGTTCTCCATGGAAGAGGCTTGGTGATTCCCAGGACTTGGGGTGCGGTGTATCTCATCATCTGTAGTGATATTGTAAAGTTCCATAAAACCATTGAATAGGTTTCCATTCTTGGATACAGCGCTGAGGAAAGTCAAGGGACAAGAATGGTGCTGGGCAGCTAAAGTGCAACCCGCCGCGTGGTCTCTCAGCAAACCTGGGAGAGACACTTATGCCTACATTTGGCCAGGGGTCCTCGGAAGGATGCCAGTCCCAGCTTGGACTAGTTTTGGGGTCTTTTGGACAAAACAAGACCAGAATAAGGCACTGGCTTCAGTTTCACTTGTGGCACAGCCCATGTCTGCGCCGGTCTCCTGAGGAGAGAGATTTGTGCAGTTACCAGGGGTGACTTGCTGTCTGACACCACGTTGGTTTTGTTGTGCTGCTATTTTAGGTCACTGCTTATTTCCACGTAGCAAATAGGCAGTCAGGAGAGGAAGGCAGGAGAGTGCAGCCCAGGCCTGCGACCTCGCTAAACCGGCTGACCCCAAGATCTGCAAACAGGATTGAGCGTGAGCGTGTCACTCTCCGGTGGAGCTGTTGGTGTCTGCCAGCAGATTCCCATTCAGTGGTGTTGGGGCTGGTTCCCTGCACACCCCATGTTCACTAGGGAGGACTTCCCTGAGCCAGATGCTTCCAGCTTCTTGGTTTGGTTTCGGTTTGTTGGGTTTTTTGTTCCCTTTTGACACTCAATTCCACGTGTTGATTTCATCTGCATTGATGGAAATGACTATTAATCTACATCCAGTTGGCGGCTAGTCACGAGTGGTGTCCCTCAGAGCTCAGTTTTGGGGCCAGTATTGGTGGGGGTTGGCCTCTTCTCCCAAGGGAATAATGACAGGAGCAGAGGAAATGGTCTGAAGTTGGGGCAGGGGAGGTTTAGATTAGATATTAGGAAGAATTACTTTCCTGAGAGGGTGGTCAGGCACTGGAACAGCCTGCCCAGGGAGGTGGTGGAGTCATCATCCCTGGAGGTATTTAAGAAACAGGTGGATGTGGCACTTCAGGGCATGCTCTAGTACCCAAAATTGTTGGGTTGGGTGTTTTGTTTTGTGGGTTTTTTGATGTTTGTTGGTTTTGGGTTTGTTGTTTTTTTATGTGTGTATGGTTGGACTCAATGATCTCAAAGGTCCCTTCCAGCCATGAAGATTCTGTGATTCTGTGATTAATGGGAGTGAAAAATTTGACGTTTGTTACCATTTTTCAAAGTTGTTTAAAAAAGGAATCTGTGGGTTCCTTGGGTTTCAATCAACATTGGAGTCTGCATGGTTGGTCTGTGGTGAGGCTGATATTGTATTTTTGTCTGGTTTCAACTGGTCCCAGCCTTTCTAGAGACTAAACTTGGAGTTTGTTAAATCTTTCCAGTGCACGAAGATTTCAAAGCAGGCACGATAGATCAGCTGAGCTTTTCCTTTCCCTTGTCTCAGAAGAACCAAGCTTAGAGCTGCAAATGAAGGATCGTCTAGTGCTTGGGAGTGAGGGGGAGTTTCTCTTTGGGTCTAAGCAAAGGCAGTCTCTGGCAGCCTAAACTCATCCTGGTTTGCCAGTCCCTGAGCAGCAGGCAATTGCACAATTCTGGGGAAGATACTGTGCAGCAACAAGCGCTTACAACAATGAGGTATCCCTAGTAAACTCTGTGTAAAAATATATCCAGTTTATTTGACAACGGTAACGTTTTACTGTGTAAACAATAGCATTCTTGCTCCTGAAGGCCTTTCTCAGGCAAAACTCCTGCTGACCCAGCAGAACGGAGGCCGAGTTTAAACTGTGACAACGTCTATGACTCACAGGACATAATATTTAAGTGTTTGTTACTCGATTTAAAACAAACAGCAGGCTACCCTCAATATGCATGGATGTCTTTGCAAACCCCGACCACTTGGTTCACGCATCGTCCCAAGATGGTAGTTTTGCTGTATACGCTGCTGAGGGACCATTTATGTGCGGGGGTAAACCGAGGCAGGGGGGCAATTAAGTACCTAATTCTGTCCCCAGTATGTACCAGTGAGGGTCACAAGGTGTGATTCTGTGGTTCTGAAGGGTAGGACATGGAGGTGAATGTGGAGGAACGTGGTTTGTCACTGATATTTAATACTGGGTTGAGTTAGCGGGAAGAGCTTGCCTGCACATCCCCATGTGGCCAGGTTGGCTCTGTGTGTGTGTGTGTGTGTGTGTGTGTTTATATACAGGGACCTTCTGGAATGTGGTGGGGTCACTGGCACTGCAGTGTCAGGGACTGCTGCTGCAAACCAGCACAGGTCTTGTGAGCAAAACCACTTACCCGTGACAAGAGGAGCTCAACCTTACTTTGGTGTGAGGGTGACCCAGAAGATAACGTGCTCAAGTGCTTTTAGGTTATGCCACTGAAGGCTGGCACGACTCGGGCTCCTGCATAGCTTTGACATGTTTAAAAGTGTGTCCTTGGGTCCGAGGGCAGCTTGATGTCCCTTTCCTGACCCTTTAGGGCAGTGGGGTGGCCTGGCTAAGATGGGGTTAATGCGAATCTGAACTCTGGAGGCTTTATGCCAAAGCCAAGGTCCTTCCTGCTGTGCTGTGCTGTGGTGGCAGCAGGGAGAAGGGCTTGGGTGCTGGTGCCAGGAGGAGGCAGCCCAGGAGCTAGCCCAGCTGGAGGCAGGAGGGAGGCCTGTGTCAGCCAGGCAGATGAATGCTTCGAGCAGGATAATGCTCCATCAGGACAATCATTCAAGAACATGCATTTCTCTCTCTCTTTCTTCACATCTGACTGGTTATCTATTGCTCCTCTTTACTGCAGTCTGCTTGTAGGGCTTCATAGCTTTTGAAGGTATAAGAATAGGGTTCTTTTTTCCTCCTCTTCTTTTTTTTTTTTTTTTTTTCACTTGCCTTGAAGTAATCATCTATATTTAGGTCAGTGACATGATGAAAGATGTTTATGTGTTTTTACCTAAAGCTGGAAATTGCCTTTCCGGATATCACTGAATGGAAAAAAGCTAATGGAGCCTTGTTGTGCTTTCATTGCTTTTGCAGTGGTGTTCTTGTTTTAGGACTATAGCACGCGAAGCATCCTTCCCCACCACACAGCTCTCGGCTTTCAGCTCCCTCTGCATCCTCTGCCGGCTCCCCTTCATGGAGTGGACTCGGAGAAGGGCAAGGGAAAGGTCAGAAGAAGTTGTTTTATTCTCTGACTACCTGGAGCAGGCATGGCCAGCTCTGCCCTATCGAGTAGAAAATGTGGCACTGATAAATCCTGTCCGCTAAGGAGCCGAGCCTTTTTAATATGCAAGTGCTCAGTCAAAGAAAGTAAACAGACATCTCCTTCTGCAGGGAATTACTAGACAAACTGTCTCCCTCCCCTTACCCTCCTTCCTTCCTCCTCCCTTCCATTTAAGTGTAGGAAATTCTGCTTGCTTTATTTGATAAAGAGGAGGAGGGGAAAGGACATGTACTGAATCATGGTTAAGCTGCTGTCTTCTACCCCAAGACCTTTCAGTCTAGATGTGCTTCATTAGTTTGATAAGCAGACACCAAAAAGGGGGAGGGGTGTGGGGTTTGCATGAGGGGATCTGCCTAGGGGCTGCCCGGAGGTTTAAGAAGATGAACTGCTAATGATGTTGAAGCTGTACCTTTTTGGGACCTTGGCTCCTGGAGGAAAAATGGGCCCTTTTCGCTAATTGTGTTGTGCTCAGTAGTGTGATGGAAAGGGACTCACAGGGGAGTGAAACGGAATGAATATTGGCTGGGCTCTTCCCCTGAGCAGCCCCCTCTCCGCTCCTCCCCCAACCCAACTCTCGTCTCTTTAGCGAGGTATCTGGCATGAAGTCATCCTAAATATCGGGAGATAACGTTAGGGAAAGAGATTAATTTGGTGGGTCATTTATTTCGACAGTCTGGCATGAGCCTCGCAAACTAAACATAGATTTTAATGAATGTTGTCCAAATTGGCAATGCAAATGTTTTGATGAATAGCTACCAGAAAGGCTGTGAACCTTGGATCTGGCCCCATGCGTGTGCAAACACAGGATCTAAGGACTTTCGAACTTTACTTGCTCTAATCCCGTGCCAGCCCTTTTCCTCTCTGGCAGGTTCCTGTCTCGGAGGGGGATAAACCGTATCCCCACCGTGCAGCTGGTTATGCCGTTTTTCACCCAAGGTGCTCTTGCCTGTTTCCAGGTTTACTAATTTCCCTTTCGGCAGCTGCCTTTCACTCAGATGCCACCCCAGCTGAGAAGGTAAAGTGCAGTTCCCAGGTGTGCTTGTGGAGCATCCCCGGGGCTCACAGTAGGTTGGCATTTCCCTTCTCCTGCATCCAGCATCCAGCCCAGCTAAGTGGTGTTAAACAGCCGGCTTTTCAGCTCGTAAAGCCCGGCGTGCTCTGCGTGTGTTTTATGGGCTGGGGGGGGGGAGGTTGGTGGTGGACAGGCTGTGCCATGCTAGGCGTGGGACCCCCTTTCCATGCTGCCAAAATGCCACCCTGAACAACCCCCCGCCAGCTGGGCACCTCCTCACCTGGGCAGAGGAGCCCAAGGAGGTGCTGCTTGGCACTTTGCTTTCTCAAACGCCCGTGGGTACAGCAAGCCCGAGCCATGCAAATTAATGAGCCTCTAGGCTCAAGAGAGACCTTTTTAACCTAAGCATAGCATCTTCTTAAAATTGTATATCCCTGGCATGGTTGATGGCTAACTAGTCAGCTCCAGACAAGCAGAAATCACTTGAAAAGCTGTTCAGCAAAGCAGACGCGGGCAGAACTTCAGGAGGCAGCTGGGTACCCAGGGAACTGCCCCAAACATGAGGACTCCCCGCCGTCATGGAAAAAAAGCACGAGATTTTTAGTGTCTCTGGAGCATTCCAGCAGCACAGGAGCAGGCAGCAGGTTTAAAGCAAGAGGATGTTTTGTTTTTGTTTTGTTTTGCTTTCTGCACAACATCTACTTAATGTGCAGAATTCCCTGCTGCACGCTGTTCCAAAGGCTGCCTGTAAAAGGAAATGGATAAATGCACCAAGGAGAGGTTTGCACTTGAGAAGGAGAGCGTGCCAGATCGACGCAGTCTCTAGCACAGGATGCTCCTAATCCTCTGATTGCTGGGAGCTGGGAGGGATCCCAGGGGAAGGCTCGCTCTGTATTTGTCCTTGTTCCTTTTACACTTTCCCTAAGCATCCGTGGCTAGCTACTGTCAGAAATGGGATACTGGGCTGAGAAAAGCTCTATGCATAAAGACCATTACGTTAACGCTGACAGGACATGGGTGGGGTGAACGCCTGCGTTGGGACGTGGTGGGGTAAAACCTGGACAGCCCAGGCTGCGGAGCAGAGCTTTATGGAACTCCTGCTGGTCATAAGCAGTCCCATACGTGACTTCCTCAGCGTCCCTTTGATGGGGACGGTCAAAGGAGGAGCGCTAGCAGACAGTGCAATAAATGCTGATGTTATGTGTGTTGTAAACCACTTCACAGAGAGAGGTGAACATTTCCCAGGGTGTGGTGTGGCAAGGCCAAGAGGCAGACCGTTTGAAGTTGTGACCAACTGCTTCTCTTCCCTTCTTTTTGGAGACAATTTTACATAGTGGGCGACACAGACAACCACAACAGTAATTTCTTAGTCCAAGGGCTATTTGAGAGTTTTTGCACGCCTCCCACCCCTCTGATGCCCGTCCGCTGACACTCGGAGCCGCAGAGAAGGACCGATGGGGGCAGCCGGTGGCTGCTCCCAGCCAACCACACTGCCCTCCCACGGAAAGCTCCCATCCCATAGTGCTGCTGGTCCTCCCCATCACTCAGCACATGTTGTATTTTCACCTCTGCCTTGACCAAGCGATGGTGCAGGGAGGGGGTGGGATCACCCCCGCTCACGAGGGGCGCAGGACAGTCTGTTTCTGTAGAGAATACAACGTCGCACGGGGTGGTGGAGAGGGGACTGTGCCCTGGTCCCTGTAATTATACCCATCTGTTACTTCCCTGTCGCTGCCGCCGCCGAAGAAGAAACACACAAAGCATCACAAGCGTGATTTAAGCCCCTGGAGAATACAATGGCTTCATTTGAACAAGCCGAGCTGGCCTCTCGTGCCCTGCTTTTACTGCCCCACCGCTGCACGCTGCGCTGTTGAGGGCCATGGGCTCTGGCTGCTTGGCCATTATTAACTCTGGGCCTTTTTGTTGTTTCTGCTGCTGTTGTCAGACTTGCACCGAGGGGACGACGTTAGAGCTGTTCCTTCCTTCCCTCTCAGAGTGGCTGGTTTGGGAGCGTAGCGCCTTCCACGCTAATGGGACGGGGGAACTGGTTTTGCGTTGCAGTCGCTCTTGTTTTCGGTGCCCTCTTGTCATTGCTGTTGACTCATCAGGCTGAAGTGTCTGCGCTTAATTGAAGCAGTAACAATGCAATCAACATTTCTCTCTATTTTTATCCGCATCTCCCCCTCCCCTACGGTTTTTCTGCTGCCTGACGTGCTATTTCTGGGGCTGAGAGCTTGGCAGCCTTGCAAAGGGCTGCGCTGGGAGGGGACTGAGCCACAAATGGAGCAAAGCCCACCAAAGGTAACGGGGGTTAGTTCTTTCTCTCAGCGATGCTGGACTCCCCGCATTATAACCATCATCCTTGCTGTGCTCCCCTTGTCACCTCCCCCTGTCATTCCTTCCTGCAGCACGGAGAAGGCCTGGGCAGAGGGAAGTAATTCTGCAGCAGGGCTGTATGGATGCACCTAATTAGCATAAAATTAACATAGCCCTCTTTGTTTAACAGAGCGTATCCAGCTCTCCTCCTTTATCCAAGTGATGTGACCAGAGGCAAGGAGGAGTGCCTGGTGTCTTGGTGAGATCTTTAAGAGATTGGTGGTGAAGATGCTAGCTTGGTTTTTGAATGCTGAGGCGTTCATCCCTGACTTCCAGAGAACAGAGTGGCCACCTTAGATGGTAACTGTTGTGCAGCAAATGACTGATGCTCACATTTTCAAACCCAGGTCTCCGACGTTAGGTAGCTGTCTATACGTAAGTAGCCTGATTTGTCAGGGATGCAAGTCCTGGGAGCCGCAATATCTTTATCTGTCAGAGATGCTGAGGGCTTGGAAAAATTCACCGCTTTCCCCTCAGGTGCTTAATTACAGGTGTGACTGCTCTTGTGTTACCTTTGAGTGCAGGGCAAGGATCTGGGCCGAGTGTGCTGCTTTGACCAGGATCACGGTGCTCCCAGCATCTCACCCGCCCGACCAAAGGGCCTGGTGGTGGTGTGGCCAAACGTACTTACCGAGAGGGCGATAAGGGACAGACCCACAGCACTCAACTTCCCCGGCTCCTTGCGTTGATTTTACTTCCCTCTTCCCTCTACAAGTGCAAAGAGTGTCCTGCCTGTGTCAGCCTTTATTTTCCCCCAGCAACAGCCGAGGAAGACGCATCTGCATGTCACCCAGCGTACCCTGTGCCAGTCCTTGCCATACCATTTGGGAAGGTAGAGAAGCCGGGGCAGCTGAGCCAGGGACTCGAGAAAGGCGTGTTGCCACTTTGCAGAGAGGCTGGGTTCTCTTTGCCTTTCTCGGTCCTTTTTCTATATCGCTTCTGCAGGTTTGCCCGGGGGCAAGCAGAAAGCAACTGGGAGAGTGAAGCCAGGGCATGGGAGTTGGAAGCTCTTAAGCTTCTGTAAACATGCCCACTTAGAGGGAAAGTGGTGGATGGAGGCAGGAAGGAGTAAGTAAGAGTATGTGGCCGTTTTTTAATATGTGAAGTAGCAACACAAAGTGTGGCTTTTTTGGATTCAGCATTAAGTGACTCATCCTGGGTCCACCGTGGAGAATTTCTGATCCGTGGCCACTTTCTTTGCACTCAGGGGGCTTTTAATGTGCTTTGCTGTAGGAGCATTGAAATCTAAAATTCCTTTTGCCCCAGTGTTTACTCAGTGTCCCTAAATAGGCATGTGCCCAGGCAAGTAGACCCAGCAAGACATTTTGCATTGCAGTGTGTGGCTATGGCAGTCTGGTGGTCTCTGGTAGAACCTGAAGGGCGAAAAAGGTCTCTGAAAGGAAGGGCAGTCTTGGACCAGTCTGGCCCTATCTAGCTGGGCCATGCTTCTGATGTGCCCAGTGGGTGTGCAGCAGTTTGGGTGGTCGGAGTAGCAAGAAACCTAAACGTGAGGAGGAACTTCTTTACTTTTAGGGTGGCAGAGCCCTGGAAGGGGCTGCCCAGGGAGGTGGTGGAGTCTCCTTCTCCGGAGACATTCAAAACCCGTCTGGACGCATTCCTGTGGGACCTGCTCTGGGTGGACCTGCTTTGGCAGGGGGGGTGGACTAGATGGTCTCCAGAGGTCTCTTCCAACCCCATGTAGTTCTGAAACAAATGGATCTTAAAGGATTTGCACTTCAAGGGGATGCCAACTGGCTTTAAAATGTCTTTTCTTCTTAAATTGATGAGGCTTACTACTATTAATGGCAAAACCTAAGGTGTCGAGAGGAGAAGGTATGAGGGGAAACTCAAGTGTTTTTTCTTTTTCTCCTGTCTAATGTTTTGGTGCCTGAGCAGCACACACGTGTAGTTGGTGTCCGTGGTTTTTTTCGATGTAGTTGGTTCATTCCCCCAAACGCGTGTTCAGCTCTCCTGTGAAGCGATGGCAGACAGAGAGCCACCTGAAAGTACGAAAATGTCAGTAGAAAAACCCAGAAGCTAGAGCAGGCGTCTGGGTAGGTGAATGTGTTGAAAATACTTTTAACTCGTGTCTGGGAAATGCCTGGATTTCAGGTTGACAGAGTCCTTTGCAGCGAGACACGCCTCTCCTTTGTGTGAACTATGCCGCCCTGCATCCTCCTTCTGTCACCTTTTTAGTCTTGTTATTGGACCGCTCATCTCTGGTTTGCAATCTTTTTCACCTTTTTTAATACAAAATTAACATACTCTTCTCCTCCCCCCTCCCACCCCGCGGTACAGAGAGAGACTGGTGCTTTGTATCAAACCCAGAATGGTGTTTCAGACAGGACACGCGGATCTAGACCTCTCAGCGCTGACGCTGTAATCTCTGCTGGCGTTTTCAATGATTTTATGTCCTCACGTTAGACTTTGCCTCACAAATATATAAATACAAAGCCCAAATTGTGTTGTCTTGAGAACAAATGCTTTCAAATATGTTCAAGGGGTGCGCAACCACCAGCCACTGAGCGAAGGAGGGCGGGAGGCAGCTGACTTTGTTAAATACTCGTTAATACCTCTTGCTGTTGGCAGAGCCTGGAGTTTTAACCAGCCCTGTCTGTGTGTCTGTCTCTGCCTTCTGCCTTTGGGGTTTTTTTTTTGGGCACGTTTTTTGTGCCGTGTGATTTTCTGTCTGTAGCCCCACGCCTGTTGGCGTGTCTCCGGCGTGCGCGCCTGGCTTTCGGCGTGCGTGTGCCTGCGTGTGCTCCGTGCGGGCTCCGCGCCGGTGTGTCCCAGCATGTCTGCCCCTGCCTCGCTGGCTGCCCGGCTCTCTCCCAGCCAGCCGACGTGCCGGCAGCTGTTCCCCATTTTCCATGACGTGCATCTCCCGGGGCGCCCGCACGCACGCACCTCTCCCCGTGCACCCGCGTGTGCGCACGCCTCGGTGTGTTTGCACGCCCGGCCGCGGGACGCTACGCCGGAGGCTGCGTGTGCGGCGGGGCTGGCAGCGTTTTAAACTGAATTCAGTGACTCTTGTTGAGACTCCATCGCTTCCCTCTGTCAGCCTCACAGACACTTGGACCGGTGAGGGAAAGCTGTTGCCTTGGTGGCTTCAGTGAAGTGAAATAAAATGCTGTTTCGAGTCGGTGGGAGTGGGGATCATTCTCAGATGTCAGCTCCTTAAAAACGGCCTCACTTAAAATGTATATGGAGAGAAGAAAATGGATTTTTTTCTCTTGCAGGAGGTGCTTGCACTCTTTGCGTGGTGTTGGATTCCTCCCCCCCCCCCAGATCTAGGCAGAATGCCGCGCTCCGAAGGGAAGGTCTTTAAAAACAAAACAAAAGGCAGCTGTCAATTTAATCCAAGCTCCCTGATAAAATTCCAGCAGAGTTCCTTTTTTTTCAGAGATGAAATAAGAACCCTGGCAGGCCCTCTTGACTGGCCACATAAATCATTCGTGGTAATTGCTCTGAGAAAGACGAGTGCCTCTTCGGTGCAGGGAGGGGGGAAGGCGCCCGCCGCAGCTGCGCAGCACCCCAGGTACCCCAGCTGGTGGGGAGCATCCCCCCCACACCCTCCCCCCAGGTCTGGGGGGCTCCTACCTGCAGCAGGGCTGGGTGCTGCAAGCCCAAGGGGGGAATGTGCTGCAGAGGATGAATAATAGGGTTCGCTGTCGCCTTGCCTTTGTTGTTGGTCCTGCTTTAATCGCCCTGGAGGGATTAAGAGTCAGGCAGGGGGGATTTTGGGAAAGGGTGTGTGTGTGTGTGTGATGAGAAAGGAGGAGGGAAGGATGGAGGCGAGGGGAAGGTGGAGAGAAGGAGATGGAGGCTAGAGGAAGAAGCACGAGATTGATTTAAGTGACTAGCATTTAGTGCACTGGCGGCACAATTTCAATTAGCTAATATCTCCGTGGGTCGGTGCACGACTCCGCACGCTCCTCGTCGCTCCGATGAGAAGTGGAAGGGCCGTAAAAAAGCCCAGCGCCGGGGTCTGGTGTCAGCTTGCCGGCTGCAGCGGCGCAGGAGGACAGCTGCTCCGGGAAGCCGCAAAGCTGCGATTGCTCTTTCCCTGGGCACTCATAAAGACGGTGATAATAAAATAACAGGGCTCCAAAGCAGCGCTCCAGGAGCAGCCACCAGCTGCAGACCAAACGAAGAGGGCGCTTCTTAATTCACCCCTTCACTTTCCCGGTAGAAGCAGTGGGCTGTAGTTGTTACTGTATTTAATATATATCTGCTGCTATCAAAATGAGCTTTTCTTAACTGTGTGTTGAACCCCAGGGGTCTGAGTAGTTTTGGGGGCATAGCTGCAACTAAGAATAAACGTGTAAATTGTATATAAAGTAAAATCAGTGCGTACAAACACGGGGACTAAAGGCAGAGGGGTGCAGAGGACTGGAGTGGTGGGAGCTTGGCGGTCTGGCTTGTGTTTCCTGCTCTGCCACTGGGCCATGGTGGGTCAGGCTCCTCTCTCCTGAGCCCACCATCCCTCGGAGCCTGGCTGGAGCTGGGATGCAACCTGGGTTGCGTGCCGGGGGATAGGTGAGCTGGGCAGCAGAGCTGCATGGGGGCGTGAGGGCTGCGGCTGTGGGACCCAGCAACACGCTGGCTCTCAGCATCTCCCAGGAGCGCTCCCCAGCCCGTGCCTGCTGTTTTGCTGGCGAGTCATGTAGAGCTGTTAGTTGTGAAATACAACCTGCGCCGTTTGATTCTGCAGCACCTGCTTGTTTCGCTGGTCTCCACGGGGGAAGCCCACTTCCATTTCCAGTGCAGCACCGGAGCTGAGATTGCCTCTTTTCCTTGCTGCAAACAAGCTGCTCCGCCAGCGTTTCAGACATCTCCTTCCCTTCTTTCTTTGTGGGCACGGAGCCCAGCTGCTGAGCGCACACTTCAGCCTCCCTCTGTGCAGGGCCCTAAGAAAAAGACCAAGAAACAAAGGAGTGCAGCCAGCGTGGCTGACTGGCAGCTGGAGTCTCCCGGACAAGTTGCTTGCACCATTTCCAGCAGAATCTCCGGGCTGAAAAGAAGGGGATAAACGTATGCCCGCTGCACCGCACGCTCCCCTGCTGCTGGCTCCCAGGTGACAAAGTACTGGTCCCTGGGCATGGCACTCAGAGCCAGCAGTGCCTTTCCGCACTGTACAGGTGCTCCTCCCTCACTCTAAGAAGTTGTGGTGAACACACAAGTGAGGAAAAAATAATTGATGGGCTACAAGCCCTGTGCGTGGGTGGGAAAAGGATATGGTGTATGGCAGCAAAACCACAAAGAGGTGGCACATGGCCATACACATGTGTGTGCCACGGACATGTACGTACCTGATGGGGTCTGTATTAAAACAGACCACGACCCACGGAGTCCCTCAGCCACCCTCCTTCCTTCTCAGAGCCTTGGACCACAGATGTTTGTGGGTTAACGCGCAGCAGCGGCGGAGGTTGCTGTGCCCAGCTGTCACCCGCTCCTGGTCCCCAAGTAGCTCCCCTTGCAGCGAGAGCAGCTTAATCATTTTTGAATCAGCTCCTGAGCTGCCATAGCTCACAGCCCAGCACATTAAGGTGAGCTGGCACAGATTGCAGTTTGCCTTAATGGACTGCAGCCGTGCAGGAGAGGCTTTTCCGAGCAGCGAAGCTCTCCCTGCCGCACAGGTAGCCCGCTGTGGGAAGTGCAGTGGGATGGACGCGGCCCCAGCTTCATCCATCAGCGCTTGAGAGCTGGCTGCCAAAGCGAAGAGGAGCGAGTTTGCACGCTGCGGGGAAGCAGGAGGATCTCAGCCTGCTGCCCGCTCAGGAGGGCTGGCCCTGGGGAGCCCTCCTGCCCCGGGTCCCCCACGGCAGTCAGCAGTAGGTGTGCTGACGGTGCCAGTTAGCGAACGGGGGTCGTCCTCCTAATTGTTAGGAAGGAAGTGGTTGTGATTTCCGTTTTCGGGGAAAACTGGAACACAAAGATGTGAAGGGCTGAGGGTCAAGAAGAAGGGATGTGAAGTGCCAGGGATGAAGACCTTTGTGTAAGCAATGGCATCCTGCTCTCTCTAGTACCGTACTTCTTGCTTTCTTAAACCCTTCGGGTCACGGTAATCAGCTTGGCATGAAAAGTACAGACTGTTTTGCAGATACAACATTCGGTTTCCTGTTCCATTTGTTCTCCCAGTTGCCTATATTTTTCCCTTTCTGTTCTTACCACTTTTGAAAAAACGTATTAAACTTCATTTCCTGCTGTTTAAAAATGAACCAGAGTTTAAAAGCACCTTGCCTTTGAGGTGAAGATGTTAAGAATCCTAAAATGGAATTAAAATATCTGCATCCTCACCCTATTTCACGGCAGGTCTCAGTTCTAAGGAAGCTGCTGACTTGGTGGAAAAAATGGCAGTTCCCATGTGGAGTGATAGGGGAGGGATGATTTCCTGCACTGAAGCACTTGCCAGAAGAGGCGATGAAGCCCTTGCGTCGTTCAGTGAGGACTGTCACCTCGAGAGCTGCACTCCCACACTGCAAAGTGGTTCATTGATCTTGTGGGCTGGCTTGTGGGCCATGCAAGAAGGGGAAGGTGAGCTGTCCCCGCTCCCTGACACAATATAGCCTCCCTGAGTGCCACACTGCGGCATTTTGAGTCCCTGGCATCCCTCACCCGCTCTGGCTGACGGCACGGGAACGGTTCTGATTTCACTGGAGGGAAAGCCGGAGGGTTGAGGGACCATGGGAGTCCCCCGTCGGAGGGGAAAGGAAGGTGGCCTGGAGAAAGTTTTTCCTCCTGGCAGTTCCAAACAGCAACCCCAGGGCCAGTGGCCAGGTGTTTGGGTTTTTTTCATTTGTTACATCTGCTGAATACAGGGATGCTCCTTCATAGGACGGCCGTCCAGAAGGTTGGACCAGATTCTCACCTGAGACCCTGGTTACTCAAGTCAGTGTTGCTTGTACCTCCCAGAGAGTTAAACCAGTAATCCTTTGAGAACACAGCTCTGGGAAACCTTGGCTGAAAGTACAGAAGAATTTACACGTTTGGGGGTTTTTTTTGCAGTCAAATCTGTGTTTATCTTTCTGTTACCTTTCTAGCCCCTTGAAGTGCTTCTGGTAAAGTTGTTTCGTTAATTGCTTGACTTTAAAATAATCATCATGTCTTCCTGTAGAATTTACGAGGGCTCACTTCTGTGAGGGATGCGCTAGGAAACGTACAGGCAGAGAGATTTCAATCAAGTATTAATAGATAACAGCAGCATTGGAGGTGTGATAGATGGGTGGCACTGAAGAGGTTAATGCAACGTTGTACACACATCACTTATGATGGATTGTCTTGTGTGAGCAGTGCCTTTTCTGAGGTACCAGAAATAATTCCCCTTCTTCTTTTGTTTCTTTTGGGAAGGAGAAGCAGGGATTGATCACTTCCAGGGAGCACGTGGAGTGAAGGGCTAGCACCTCACAGGTTTTCCAGTACTGCTCATGCCTGAGAAATAACTCAGAGGAGAAGAAGATGATGGTGGTGGTGGTTTCTCTTCTCTGTCAAAGATGCTCCAGACTATTGGAAATAGGCATTTCCATTCCTCTTATTCTACCCAAGATCTAAAATTAAGCTAGGCTCTCTTTCTTCCACATGGAAACTAGACACGGAGGTTTAGATGGTTCAGTCTAGCTGAATCCTGCCACCTTCGGAAAGGGTGCAGGTAGGAGCTCAGGCTGCCAACCACCATGCTGTGGTTACTGGAAGAGTTCATTGCTCCTCTTCTCCGGTGTGCCGGCGTCGCTGCTCTTGTTGCCTGACCTGCTCCAGCTAAAAGGAGCAGGTTAGTAAAGTCTTGCAGTTTGTGCCATTTAACCCTTTTCATTTGACTGCAGCGGAGTAGAAAGCGCCCACACAAGTTCCTGCACCGGATGATTTGAGTGAGTTGTCACTTCTCGTTACAAGGCAGTGGAAAACAGCGTAGGGACCGTGTGGGGGAGAAGGAGCTTTTCCGTCAGAGCAGCTGGATTTGTAGGAAGGTGTCTGCTTGCCGGTGAAGAGGGCAGGACGCGTGCTCCGTGCTCAGAAGTGAGCAAAACCCACACCGATGCCAGTCGTGTTACAGTAGCTCCTTGCCATTTTCTAGGGCCACATCAGAAATAGGCACATCTTTTTAAGCCCCCCCCTAGGGAGCTGGGTCTTCAGTACGTTGAGAATAGCCTTCCTTATCCATTACCTGCTAACAGGTCTGTCACCAGTCAGCTGTTGATGTTGCAGGCCTTTTGGGATGGCCCAGCTGGAGCTTATTTGAGAAACACGTTTGTTGCGCCAGGGGAGGTTTAGATTGGATCTTAGGAAAAATTTCTTCACTGAAAGGGTTGTCAAGCATTGGAACAGGCTGCCCGGGGAAGTCGTTGAGTTACCATCCCTGGAGGTATTTAAAAGACGTGTAGATGTGGTGCTGAGGGACAATGGTTTAGTGGTGGACTTGGCAGTGCTAGGTTGACGGTTGGGCTCAGTGATCTTGAAGGTCTCCCCCCACCTAAACAATTCTGTGATTCTGTGTTTCTCCTTAGCTAGCTGAAATGTCTACCTTACTGCCATCTTTTCAGTTGAAACATATAGAGATGCTTTCTATTCCTGGGCCCTAGAGGTAGAGATTTGCACAGGCTGGTAGGATCCCATAGGGCACTTAGATACCTATGTAGACATTAATAGCAGTTGTCAACATGCAAGCTAATGATATAAAAGGGAGCAAGCGTACGCTCCCAGGCAGAAGCTGGAAGCTGCCCACAGAGAATAGGAAAGGTTTTTCTATAGTAAAAGCTGACTCCTTTTGGATCTACCAGCTGTGCAGGTGAGCCCCAGTTGCAGTGGGGACCTTCCCTTGTTTTTCCTGGACAGCGCAGAAGGTGGAACTGAGAGGAAACGTTACTAAAGGCAACATTACACATGCTCGGGGTCAGACAGAAGCCTTGTTCTGGCATTAACCCAAGCCCCAGTCTTGTTTTTAACCTCTGCTGGGTGAAATGCATAATCCAGGGTTATCTTTTCCTTAAATGTAAGCAATTGCTAAGCTAAGTTTCCAGCTGTGAATACAGCTTAGCCTGTGACTGCAGCGCTTGGATGCTGACAGATGTGTGTGTTACCAGCTGACACTTGGAGAGCTGGATTGATTGGCTCAAATAGGAATTCAGAGATTTATTTGAAGGGTCGGGTAGGTTCTTCAGAGCATCTCCTCCATTCAGGCTGTCAGTTCTGCCTCATGAGCACGTCTGAAAGGTGGCTGTACAGGTACTGTTTAGATGCAACACAGCAGAATTAAAGTTTGTCTCTAATTTTTTTACAGATATATTAAAATAAAATTTAAGGTTTGCTTAGTTAATTATATGAGGTCATTTGTAAGCTAGGGATCTGAGAACAGCTTGCTTAGTTCTGGGTGATATACTGGCACTTCTAGCCCCTCCTCGGAGGCTGTGAGAGGTATTAAAGCAGAAAGCCTCAGAATCTAAATGGTATTTTAGCACAATCTATTTCATTCTGTTTTCACTGGAATGTCTTTTTAATGACAGTACAGAAATCTCTGTAAGGTGTACTTCCACCCATTTCTCCATCCTCGGGTCTCATACATTTGTACTCATGAGCTACATCTACTTTGTTCTTCCCAGCTTAGATCAAGCAGATTTTATTTGAGCACATCTCTGGCTGTGTTATGCCTTATACCTGAATAATCATGAACCGAATTCCCAATTAGCTTGCCTTTTGCAACTAAAATCCTGTTGATTTCAACAGTATAGTCTGGTTTAAAATACACAGTGAAACTGCTCTCCCGGTACATCCCAGGGGGACCTTGTAATCTTATTAGATGCACCTGCTGCCATTTTATTTTAACCTCTCAGTTTTCCCCTGCAGTATAATGAATTCAATATTCCTCTGCCACAGAAAGCCACTCCGAATGAGCTTTACCATCACTGTTAGGAGGAATAGCTTTACCATCGCTGCCTCCGAGAAGCTGCCAGCAGCACCTCCATCCTCCGCTGCCGGGGTTCACCTCCACCTTCTGCGGCTGCCCAGCAGACCCTGGCTGGGCCCTGCACACATGGTTCCACCCTGGTTTTGCTAGGTTACTGGTAAAATTAGCAATGCTTTGGAATGCTACATCTGCCTAGGATCCCTAACTCATAGACCAAAAGCTTTCTGCCGGCACCAGCATCCCCAGCCTGGGACACCGGTGACACGGGTCCCCTTGGCTGGGGCCGGGCAGCTGGCACTGCAGGTGGTTACGCAGAGCAGCGCAGCCCTCACAGGCTGCAGAAACTTGGCTCTAAATCTTTTCCTGTGGCTGTTAAATCAGTAATGAAGCGGGATATAAAGTGCTTTTGCAGCTTCTGGGATATCAGACCTCTTCACTGCCGGCTTCACAGCTGTTACTTCTAATCAGCTGGGCAGGCACCATAGAAATGTCAATTTTAATAAACAGCCTTTCATTTCAAATTCGGTTTAGGTTTTACTGGTGGCGAGGGGGGCTGCTGCTGACCTTGTGATCTCCCGTGTCAGGGCTGCTCACTGAACACATGTAACTCCTTCCCTCGCTGCCCTCCCACGCACGCTGCTGGAAACGGTGGGAGGGGGGACATTAAGGACCTGGTGGTGACCAGCCCGAGCCGTGGACCCGGCATCCCGTCCTGGATGGGGTGTGTGAGCCGATGCCTCGGGAGGAGCGTGAGGGCAGGAGAGGGCTGTGGAGCTTTTCCCCCAGGAGACTCTCCGAGCTTTCAGCAGTCTGTGGCTCAGGGACTTCCAGAGCCACTGGTCGTGTCTCTGTGTTTAATTAGAGGTGTTTAATTAGCAGTGGCTCGGTTTGGGTCACACTCTGCTCTGAGCCTGGGCTGTGCCAGACTTGATAAGGCTCAGTACTGTAGTGCAGCCACTTTTAAAGCCTGGGAATAAATAAATGGCAGAGTGGGCTTCTTGGCTTGAATCCCTGATAGGAGCCTGGCATGGTGGGACTGAGGTGGGCTGAGACCTGGGGTCTTGCATCTGCAGCTCCAGGTCTGTGCTGCGCCATGAGCTCTCAAAGGAGGGGTCCTGCCCCTGGTACCACTCCCCTGCCCACCTCCTCTCCTTCTTCTGCCATCTCTGGTACCGATGTCCCCCAGCCACACCATCTCCAGCCAGGTCTCCCCATCCTTGCTCTGTTAGCAAGAAAACCACGGGCATTCCTGTAACATTTTTATTGTTTTTTTGTTAGTCTTGCTAGGTCCAGGAAAGTAATTTTGCTTGTTCTTTATTGGCCTTAGTAGGTCTGGGAAAAGTCCCGGGTTTTACGTGAGGCTTGGAGAGAGTAGATTCTTGCAGGTGCCATTTTTTGTTAAAGTGGTATGGGTTAAGGGAGGAAAACAGAAGAGGAAGAACACTGATTTTTACATTCTTCAGTCACTGCTGTGGAGTTACAGGCATGGGCATGAATCCATTCCCAGGAAGCCACCAGCAGAATTTGTTAAAGGGCACGAGATGAAGTATTCGCAGCAAGTGGGAGTAAATCACGCTGGGAAGGAGACAGAGAGAGAGAGAGAGGGAGGGAGGGACGGGCCCCCTGAGCCCCGTCGCGGATGCTGCCTGCTCAGCCCGGCAGTGGCCATCAGCATCCCGGGGTGGACACTGATGTGGTTCTCCCCGTGGCTGGCCGGGGCAGCTCGTGAGGCTGCGGGGGATCCGTGTCTCCAAACACCATTTCGGATGCAGGGAAAGCGTGTCCCTCGCCATGCGCCGTCGGGAGCGGCTGTGCGAGGGACCGCGGGTGTCGGTGTGCGTGTTCGGAGGGAGAGCGGGGAGCGTTTGGTGCTGATCCTAGGGAATTTGGCTTCCTTTTAACTGAGGATCTCTGCTCGCACGCATTTTTTCCCCTAGCAATCCCTCATTGTCAGGACTTCAATATTTTCTGGAAACATGTAATGTGTCTGGCCATTTCTGTCTGTTGAGGAGAATCGACGTGTGGGTTGTAATATATATTAATTCCCCGGAGGGACATTGAACTGTTTCCTCTGCCCAGGTGGAAAGGGATAAACACAGCCACTGACATGCTGTTTAGTCTGAAAATAGCCCACTGAATGCATAATGAAGAGCCTCCTGAGGAGTTACTCTGCATGTTAAAATGGTGTTCAGCAGCCTGTGCTGTCACACAACATAATTTGAAGATGAATGTGCATCCAATCAGCCTACCAATAGCTGACTGTCACCGTCTGGCCATTAGTATTACCTGTCTGTTCAATGGCAGCCCCGTCTCCAGGAGGCAAGAAGTTCGTCGGTCCCAAAATATGTCTTATGTGTGAACGAGACAAATGAGGAACTCTACGTCTTGGCTTTGTGCTCAGCGCCCATTTCACGCTGAACAGCCACTTGGCTTTAGCTGGCGAGGACAAAGGAAAATGAACATTTTTCTTCAGTGGGAGGATTTCTGAATGATCGGGGGAAAGAGCACCCCGCGTCCTTTGTAAGCCTAATGGAGGCAGAGTGGCTGAGGGTCCTTCAGTGAAAGATGCTGCATCTTCTGGTGCACGCCGTCCCCGCCTGCGCTGAAATAAAAATTGTCAACCTTGATCCTTCAAAATGCGAGCCAGCGTTTGAGCAAAACGGCTCACGTTGGAGTCAATTGACAAGTGGCTTCTGCTGTTTAATTCACACCCCGATAACAACACTTGCATGAATGATACGTAGACACCACTTTTGTCTCTGAACGTTTGACAGCAATTAGGGCTTCACTCCAGGGGCAGAACATCGTACTAACAACTGGAGTGCTGTAGGAGGAGGTTAGGGTAAAGAAATTAGCCATCTGTCTGGTGGAGACTGTATCCTCCAGGAGGCAGTTAGATGTCAACAACAGGCGAAATGTTTCCATTCTCATTGTCCTGCACTTCAGTTGTACACAATGGCGTGAAAGGAGCACAGAAGCCCCATTCACTTCCAGTTATATAGGGGTCTGCCACCAGCCACCCTGACGAACGCTCCCTGGCTATTGTGGCTAGTGGCAGCTGAGAGCTGCTCCCCTCTGCGCCGCTTGCAGAGATGCCTGTCAATCCTGGACGTCCCGGCGCGGAAAGCCGGGAGGCAAGGGACGTAGGTGTTTCGCAGCAGAAGAGCGGAGCCTGACTGCAAATGAGGAGGCAAAGTGATTTGTACAGCCCTTGGCTTCAGGCAGGAGGAAGCCGGTGCAGGCTTGGGCTCTGCAGCACGTTCCTGGGCTGTGAACCTTGAATGCGAGAGGAGGGAGAGGAGCGGGTAGATCTAATCAGCGCCGCGTGGCTGTTTATCATCTCTCCCGGCGTGGCCCTGCTCCACACCGCTTAGAGCGGCGCATCCATCAAGTTGCTGCTTGGAACTTTGATTTAAGAAACTCCCCGTCACCGGGGACAGTTACTGCTAGATTAGTCCGGGCCAGGGTTTAGGGAGCGTGTGTTGACATTTGGTCGTGTTAGTCACACTGAGCTACACAGCCAGAGAGAGCTGCCAGGTCTCTCACTGTCTGCTCTCAAGGACTGTCTTTATAATTTCTACTGCACAGGCACATGCCTCTTTTTTTTTTTTTCCTTCTTTTTTTTTTTTTTTTTACATAAAACCCAAACAGCTAGAGCATTTTCCTGCCAGGAATCTAGATCTGGTAAATAGTGCCCTTGGACAAGCCCCCTAGCTCAATGGTTAAAAAATTCAAGTCTAGGAGCATTTTTGTTGCGTTATTTTTACACGTGTGTGTGTCTATAGGGAAGAGTGCTCGTGGGAGAGCAAGGGGCAATGTAACGTGTCTGCATTGGTTGTCTTCAAAAGGTAAATTATCAGTACCATAACTTGATTGCAGATTACTGTCATTGTAAAAAATACAGTTCACAAATAGTGCTGTTTAGCTGGAAGAGGAACCACCTCTATGAGCCTTCCTAATGTGCAAAGAAAGCCATACGTGATGGCAAAGGCAGGACTCTGGTCCCCTGGTGTACCTCAGAAGATGGGTGGTGTCTCCCTTCCTCCAGGTCCTTCAGATTAATCCTGTACATTTAGTATGCATTATGAAATTCAGCTCCTGGAAGCTCCCAAACGTCAAGTGAGACTGAACACAGTGACAGAGCTCGGAACTCTTCTGTTCCCTTCCTGGACTGTCTTTAGTCTGTCTTTCAAGGCTTGAGCATCAAGCTTTTGTCTTTCCCAAGACTCGTGTCTGATGCCCTCCTGCTCTCACACTGGGCTGTGGACTATGTACTGTCTTGTGGTCAACTGGATGGGACTGAGTTTGGGCAAATCTGGTTCTTCCTCACAGGAACACTTGGCCAGTGGCAAACAAAATTTTCTTGATTTTAGCATCAGGGAGAGACCCTATGGATAAGACGTATTTTAAATCAGTGGTGCACATGCATATCTACCTACCCGACAGATGGTACCTTAGGTAGACATTTGAGGACATCCCAGCGGATGCCCTTCTCAGTCTTCTTCCCACAGCAGAAAGAGTCTTCTTTCTCTTTCGTAGAGTCCCTTTTTGAACTTCCTTAGTTTTGTTCTTGTTCTCAGCTGATTGTGTGGAGTCCTTTCCAAACCATTTGTTAGCTGGCTAGAGGCAGGCGATAGGATCTTCAGTGCTAATAGTGCAAGTTTTGTCTCTCAGCAGACCTGTGAGTACTAACAGATGGCTTGTCAGGACTACTGGTTTCCTTCCTGGTTTGCTTTTTTGGTAGCCTTTAATGAAATGAAATGAAAAGAGTGCCTTTATATAGCAAGCATTACAGTAACCAGGTCAACTTACAGCATTCATAAACTGTCACAGAACAGATCCACTTCTTGTCACAAAATGAATCCACTTTTGCAAAGAAGCTGTACCTTCTAGAAGTGGTCAGTACGTGGGGTTTAGTTTGCGCAGGGTATTTTGTTGGGTTGGTTTTGTATGCAGTGATCTGTCTGGTTAAATGCTGAGCCATCCCTCTGACTCTGGTCAGAAGGTTGCCTTTAAGGGAGTGTCACCGGACGAAATTTGGGGCCAAGTACTGCTGGATAGAGCACAGGTTTTTTTTCTTCCGTAGAATTTAGTGACTCTTCTTGAAAAAGATGAAAGTGTTTTGCTGAAAATTGGAAGATTTGTTTGAAGTGTTCTGTTCTCTAAGTACTTTTTTCCCCAGAATTTGGCAAAACTTATTAATTTTTTCCCTGAAAACAGGAACCTGTTGTGATGAATGTTATGCAGTTGAAATAGTAATTTTCCAGGGAAAAGAAGTCTCAAAAGAAACTTTTTACCCAGTCCCAGCATTTAAGTAAAACTCTGTGTTCGAGTTCTGCCCATCTGTGAAAGCACTTTGTGAGGCCACAGTTTAGAAATAATGTCACTGCTTTCCCAGCCAACAAGATTGCACATTGCCTTTTTGGTGGCACAAGCGGTGTCCATTTAGTGGTCAGAGGTGGTCAGAGTGAATCATTTCCCATTTTCCTCCAAGATGTGAGCTTCGTAGCGCTCCTCACTGTGGCTGTTTCAGGGAACAAAGATGGGGTAATCAGCCTGGCGTACAGATCACACAGGACTGTTCCTGCGTCTTGTATGAAAGTCACAGATTTAGTATTTCACTAAAAGCCCCCGCTGAGCCATTCTCTTGAAACTCACTTTTTAAGTCAAATATGGAGAGGGAAGCCAGGAGATAGATGGCTGTTTGTCAGAGCTGGAGCAGCCTCTGATCACAGACAGAGACATCTTTCTTACGCTTTACTTTGCTCTTTCACCAGCGTTTTCAGACCTATTAAGTATTTTGTCTTGCCTCCACAGGCTGTAATTCTCTCTCGGAGCTCTAGCGTGCATGTACGTGGGGTTTTTTATTCGCTCGGTAGGAGCCATTGGGTCCCGTCGTGGTGTGAGGGATAAAGTCAGCCAGCAGAGACCACAATGCCACCTTGGTGGTTTCCTGTGTGACTAGCCAAGGAAAAGCAGCGACTTGTCAGCAGAGCGGGCGCTTTGGAGAGCAGACCCAGTGCCCATGGGAGGAGGAATCTGGTGGTGCCACGTGTGTTCATCCTTCGGGCACCGTTTTCCTTGTGCTTTCCAGTTCAGCAGCATCTGAGGTGACAGAGGGAAGAATAATAAACTAAATCGGTGTCCGGTGGGGCAGGTACCCTGACTAACGTTCATCCGAATAGACATTTATCATCCCTACCCCTATTGGCCCAAAAGGCATAAGATCTGAGGAAGAGTAAGAGCAAAGGTTGGTAGAGGCACCCTCTTCTTACTGAGTTGTTAGGATTTAACCACGTTTTACAGTCACAGTCAGTACCTAAAATAAGCGGAGGGCTGATGTCGTGAAATCCTCCGACCTCTGAGAGACCCCCCCACCCCTTGGCACAAAGGAACAGGGGAAGCAAAAGATAAAGTGGACGATAACGACAGCAAAAAAATGGGAAAAGAAATTAAAGGAGAAGGAGAGAGATAGATATGACTTGTTGCCTTTTGTAGTATGGATTGGGTTTGGATGTCTCTCTGCAGCTGCCGCTATTGCTGCTGCCGCCGCCGTTATTTATTATTCATTATTTTAGCACAGTGAGGGAGCAGAAGTTGAAATAAGCTCAAGAGCACGACATTTGGTAACAAATGGTTTTGAAGACTGTCCCCCAAAATAAAGTTACAGATTCATATTTCAAAGGCTATAGAGATGGAAGATCCCACTGCGGGTGAAAATAAAATCACACTGGTGGGTATGTGGATCTGTAAATAAATGCTGGTGCTTGTTTTTCATAACCACACTTGCTGCTGAACCTTTCAGTAACCTCGGCCTGACCACAGCCCTGCACAGGTCTGTCTTCTGACACGTGTACTTATTTAAAGGCCTTAACACTGTACCCAGTGATTAAGGATTTGCACAAACATGAATAATGAGTGAGACTTTTATTTCAAAACGGGCAGGTCGGAGGCCCCAGCACTGCAACAGGACTTTGAGCTGTCCTGTCCCTCCTGGCACCTCGAATTCTGAAATGGCCTCTTCTGGGAAACCACACTTTCTACAGTAAATTAGTAGAAATCATGGCAGTCAAGACTTTTTTGGTGATAGCAATACTTGTGTGTTATTGTGTTGTTGGGTCATTTGCCACCTTCCTTCTGGTTGGGATCTCTGGTGTCTAAAATTGTTGGCTTTTGTCTGGACTGGTTTGTACAGGACAGATTTCATTTGGCTCAGTGTACAAGATGTCAGTTCAGAGCTGGTGTGAAGGAGAGGGCCACGTGCGTGCCTGCATGTTAAATCCCTGAAAACAGATGTTTCTGTTGAAAAAAGGAACGTGCTGCAGCTGAGAATCCTGGGGCGCTTTATGTGGGAATTAGGAGAGGGCAAGGATGGGCCATGCCTTAAAACAGGGAGCTGTTGAGAGGAAAATAGTCAGCATAAAGAAGCATCTTGTAGGAGATTTGAACAGAAGGTTACTGTGGCTTTGCTGCCCCAGAAGGTATAAATTTGTTCTTCCCTCCTCCCGCAGCTGGCTGTCCCTTCCCTTTCTTTGCATTGGAAGCGGACACAGCAGTAAAATTCCTCACAAGCACCATTTCTTCATGGAAGGTTACTGCTTGCTGCCACGTCCCCTAGGGTCCCACACCAGCCTGAGAAGTCTGGGATTTGCTTTGTGAAATGAGGTAGCCAAGTGAACCTCACAAGCAGAGACGCATGCAGACAGCAATTAAAGCTATGGCATGCGTACCATGGCCTAGAGGAGTGGCAGAGCATTTAACAATGAGAAACATGAGGAAAAGAAATAAAACCTTCCTCCCAGAGCTTGGTGCAGTCCCTCCCTGCTTTCCCAAATGAATCCTCTCAAGTTTGCCCAGAGCATGTGTGTGGTTGAGGGAAACACTCGTAATTTGTTGTTTTGCAGAAGGGTGGTTCCCTGTGCCCTTGGAAAGAGGCCTTTGCTGCAAACCAAACAACAACAAAAACTTTCCCTTCAGGAAGCCAAAGCCTGTTTTTTGAAAGTGTACGTGCACGTCCATTGCTTTTGGCATGGTCTTTGTGCAAGTGTCCAAGAACTAATTTTGCTCTGAAGGTGATGAAATGCACGTGGAAGAAGCAATGGTACTTTGCACATGTGTCTCAGCGCACTGGAACCGTTAGCCCCCTTGTACGGATACGTTCAGACCCCGTAGCAGATTTGGGGCAAACGAAGGGCTGCATCTTGGATTTCTTGATTTCTGGTGCTCAAGATAACTGCTTCAAAATTGGGGGGGGGGAGGAAGAGGGAATCTTAAGCAATGGTATTAAACATACAGCAAACTCTATCTTCTCTTTCTAAACATAACTAAATGCCATCATAACACTTAGTTATGTTGGTAATGCTAGAAATTAATTTAGTAGCTTTCTACATCACTTTGCTTTAAGTTTCTTGCCTTCCTAGGCTTCTTCACAGAAAATTGTGTCTCTTCTGTTTATCCCTTGCTGAACCTGGCCACGTATAAGCAGAGCAGTAATGGTGTCACACCTTGGGATTTTATCCATTGGTTTTTGTCCCAAGCCTTTGTTTCCTGGAGTCAGGTGATTTAGTGTCTCACCTCAGCTCTTTTATTTCTTGAGCAAGTGTCTGTACTCTGTGGATGTAACATTTTAAGTCTGGAGCAGCACCAGCTGCAGGTGTATTACTTCATCTCCTTAACTGTCTGGTGGAGGAACAAGAGACCAGTTCCTGAGTTGGAAACACAGGCGAGCTGCAGCACTGAGATTTGCAGTGCTCCGGAAACCGGGAGCATCCTGCCCTTTCAAGAGTTTCTTGGCAGAAGTGGGGATCGCCACGGTGCCGTATCTTCCAGTGGTACCTACAGCTTGGCGTTGGTTGATACGTTACAAGTTATTAGAAGCCCTGACTACTTTCTTAGCCTCTTCAATAGTGGGAGAAAGCCATGTCACTCCCAGGCTGCAGAAGTGTTCAGGCCACTTTCTTACTGCCTTTCACCTTCCCATGGAGAGATGTTTGCCGTGCCTCGACAGCACTTCAGAGCTGAAGGAAACTCAGAGGCATCTCGTGCCTGTGAGCAGGCACTTTTGGTTAAAGGTAAACTCCCAGTTCCCCTCTCTTGGTGCCAAGTGGCAGCTTCAGGGAGCACACCGAGGGAGGATGGTATAAAGCAGCACCTCACTGCACATGCAGGGATGTCATTTCAAGGGTGGTGGCACTGCCGGGTCAGTCCGTACCCACAAGCATGTGTTGTCCTTAGGCATGGAGTCATCAGGCTTGTGGGTGGTGTGGTGACAGCTCTGCTGGAAACTCACTTGGGAGACTTCTGATGGGGCTCGTCAGGAGAAGGCTTGTAGGGAAGGCACTGTTCCCCCTTTCTCAAACGGCAAAACAGTTTTAGCCCAGAGAGCCTCCCAGCAGGCTCCTCTTGCAGCAGCCATGCGAATGAAAGGCCACAGGTAAAGGCTACAGTGAAAAACACCCACCCCGTTTTTCCTTTGTAACTACTTTGACTTACTTCTTTCAGATGTGAAAGAAAGAGCTGACACATAATGCCTTCCCTTTTCATAAATGAGATTTCAATACCTGAAGAAGTTGACAGTGTCCCTCTCTGTCTTATATTCTGACACCGTGGAAGGCTTCGACTTACCCCTGGTAGTTAAGCTGTAATTGTCTGAACTGAGCCAGGGGGAACCGGTGAAAAGTGACACACGTATCTTTTTTTTTTTTTTTTAATGTCACTCATCCAATTGGCTGTTAACAAGAACACTCTCCGGGCCGTCTCTAGAAGGACCTGTCTGCTAACGGGCATATATCGTGAAGTTCTTGATCACCTCCTCTTCCCAGGCTTTTCTTTGTTTGTTAAGGAGCATTGATGTGCCGTGAGAGTCTCTCGTTACAGTAATTCCTGCGTGTCGGACTAAAAAGTCCTCATGGGAGCAAGCCCATACAGGCTGAGAGACAGGCTGGGTGATCTTCTCCATCTCTGCCTTCTGTGATTCTGGCGTTTGTACATGACACTTCTCTAAACAGTGCCCTGAGAGAGCACTCCTGGCGGTAAAGCTCTAAAACGCCGGGATTATCCAAGGAAGAGCCTTTTTAGCTCAAAGTACATCACATAATAGAAAGCGCAGAGGGCTTAACCAAAGCAGCGGTTTTGCAGCCCTAAGCATCTGGTGCCTGCTCAGGGGACTGTGGCTTGACTCCCATCATCTGCCAGCCGGGTCACGACTTGGCACAGCAAGTTTTTGGGATCGTGGCGCGTTGGCTGGGTGGAGCTGTCACCATCCTGAGGAGCTGTGCCCAGGTGGCTGGACCAGTGCCTCGGCACCGGAGGGCTGCGCACCTCCTCGAGTTCTTCCACTCCAGGGAAATCAGCAGGGCTTCTCCCCGCTGAGGGGTCTCCTGTTTACTCCTGAACTTTGCTTTCTTTGGTGGGTTCAGCAATCGGCTCGTGCTGGCGGTGTCACACGCTGGGGCAGCCCGAGAGGCACCACGCACCCTCCGGCAAGCAGCGCTGCCGAAGAGCAGTGGCCGTGGCAGGTTCACCGGGCTCTGCCTCCCGTCTCACCCAGCTCTGGAGATGAGGAGAGGCTTGCATCAGGATCCAGAAAAGCCAGCACTGCCTGAGCCACAGCAAATCCCTCGTTTTTAGCCAAGAAGTCTGCTGTCTTCCTCCTGCCTGCTCCTTAACCCACCTTTTTAGTTACATTACTCAAAGGAAGCAGGAGTCAAATAGGATAGAGAAATTTCTTTTCTTCCTTGTTCCTTTCTGAGTAAGACTTTTGCCTCTTGGTTTGTTCAGGTGCGTGCAGACAAGGAATACAATTCTGGGCTGTTTTGAAGAGAATGTATTCTCTGAGAATGTAAGTAGAGCATGCTGGCATGGTAGCTCCCTGGGTGCCAGCTGCCTGGTGGGGCTGAGGGCAGCCTGGTGAAATCAGAGGAACTGCCACCATTCTGGTTGTACGGGTGGGGATGCTGAGGCATGGGACTTGATTTGTCCAAAATCCGGACTGTGAATGCATCAGGCTGCCAATCCCCAGCCTTACAACTAGCCTTCTCCTGTGTAGGGTTAATAACAAACAAATTCTCTGCATGCTTCCGAGGACCACATCCACCTACCTACCGCCTCTCCACCAGGTGACAACCTGTCTGGAGGTAAAGAAGTTAGTCTGTTCTTGTGAGACCAATCAGCTGTAGACAGGGCGGCACCTGCAGCGTTTTGCTTGAAAGAAAACAGGTTAATCTTACTTAGATTAACAAAATTGCCTTTTTTTTGCTATCAACAGCATGCAAGACTAGACGAGGCTGGGATACTTCCGTACACAGCTATTGACAGAACACTTTGTATCCCAAGCTCTTCAAAGAGGGATGGATTGTTTACGTTTACTCCTCTTTGATTTTGCTTCATAAACATAGGTAGCTGTCCTGTCGCCGAGCAAAGAGAGTTGTGTTCCGGATTACTCGGATTTCTTGGACCCTACAAAGCATTCCCGAAGCTGAAGTGAAATGCAAACAGTCAGCTAGCCATCACTTGAGAAGAAATGATAAGATACAGAAAGAAAGCACTTATTAACAGAAAACAAGAACTGCTTTTACATCCTGCTTTCTCATTATCTCAGTAGAAGATGGTCCTGGGTCATGTTCATGCCTTTAACTGTCACGAAGTAGAAGGGCCTGATCCTTCAACATACCACAGAGCTTTGTTGAGTTGAGTCCAGTGCTTTACAAACTTGTATGATTAGGTCATGCAAACAAGATGATGCAGAACAGCTCCTCATGAGTCACAGTTTGCTCCAAGATCTTGTTTTCCCTGGTGGTTCTTCTTCTGTGGTGATTGTTGCTTTTTTCCACCTGCTGGGTGACTGAACCAAGCAAGGTGGTGTGACTTGTTTGGGCACACGGCTAGCATCATCTCACAGTACCACAGGCCTCTTCAGGTGCTCACCCGGTGTGCTGACGCTGTGGGCCATCCAACAGGATATCATAGAATCATCTAGGTTGGAAGGGACCTTTAAGATCATTGAGTCCAACCATTAACCTAACACTGCCAAAACCACCACTAAACCATTGTCCATCATCACCACATCTACCTGTCTTTTAAATACCTCCAGGGATGGTGATTCCATCATTTCCCTGGGCAGCCTGTTCTAACATTCCAACATTTGATAACCCTTTCTGTGAAGAAATTTTTCCTAATATCCATCCTAAACCTCCCCTGGCGCAACCACTGACTTTGTGGGAGATACCTTAGGGACGTGAGTTTCCATACCCACATTAATTTTTAACCATTTCAACTTTTAGCACAAAAGGCATCTCAGTAAATTCTTCCCCTGAGTATTGCATTTCTCTGAGACCGAGGCGTTAGGTGAGGCTGCAGCCGAGGTGCCCTGTGCTCGCCCTGCACTGGAGAGGTGTGCTTAGGAACTATGAGAGCATCAGGCAAAATGGTACTTAGAAACATCAAGGACAGGCAAGACTGAAAGAAAAGGATTCTCTGTCCAGGATTCCCTAGAACTGGTGCCACAACCCGTGCCTACATTTTTTGTAGCGGAAAAGAAAACCTGTGTTGGGTGCGTGTTCTCTTTTATGATTTATCTTTTTTTTTTTGAAATGGATCTGATAACTGTTCCAATATCTGCAAGCTTCAGAGGAGGAGGAGATCTCTGTGCTCCTTCAGCAAGCCTTCACCTGCACGCGGTCCCCAGCTCTCCCCCTCCCCACCTACTCGTGAGCAGGAGCTCGGGAAGGGGACGCATCAATTCAGTATTATCCCAGCAAGAGAAGAGCCTCCTCTATGGCTATTTTAAGCTCGGCGGGTGCACCCTGCCTGCCGTGAACTCAGCACAGTGAAGTGTTTAATTCAGCCTCCTGGCTCATTTAAAAGCGGGCTGTCGAGCACTCTGACCGCCGCAGCTCCACTTTTACAGCTGCCCGTAAATTTCCGAGCGCGCAGCGATATCTTTAGCTTTGACTCCAGAGATTTCCTGTTGAGCTGCGAATCCTGCAAGCGCGCTAAAGCTAAATATACCCTCTCGGGCTGACACGCAGCCAAACAAACAAGGGCAGTGTCAACAGGAGGGTTTTTTTTCCAGTGCTGAACGGGCCGAGTTATTCTGCAGGAGGTGGGGCCTCCTTCAATTAATTAGGCGATTAAGTTTGCTTTGGCATTTAAATAATATCGGGACCCCTTTCTGCGCTGATCTTTGTTCGTATGCCTGTAGAAGAGCCCCTGTGACCTGCGTTGCCCCGCCGCGCTCGCCTTTGGCTACTTGAGGCCGTTGTGGGTGAAGGTTTTCATCCTGTGGGCAATTTGGGCAACTCCTGAAGCCTGTTTGGCTTCAGAAAAATTGTGGAGCTTTTCACTTATGCCGGTCGACATGGCCACAGCCGTTAAGAAATAAGGGAAAATTAATTTTGAAGCAGTCTAAAATTAGAGAGGGAAAGGGACGGTAAAAACATGTAAATGAGACGCACAGCAATGCCTGGTTTCTCTTCCCAGCGCCAGCCCCACAGACTTGGAGGGATTCTTCCGAGTGCAAGCTTGGGAACAGGAATATCTTTGCTTCCTGAATTTTTAGGGGTGATTTTATTATGCCGTGGCTGTTAGCAGTCAGTGCGCTCCTCTTCATTTCACGTAAGATATAGGATGTGTTTTTAAGCCATAAGGCAATGTTTTGAGGGGAGGGAAAAAGCTAATCAGTCTTTCAGGTTGTATACTTCCCGTTCGTCGTTTCCTCTTGTAAGCAGATGTGTCCATGCCCAGCACCTGTGAAGATGAGGCAGGCCTTCCTCTTGGCTGTGGATCTGCACGAGCTTGCTCTTTGGCTTTCAGAAGGGAGGTGGCTACCAAGGTGGGCTTGAACTAAGGCTGTCACTGCAGGGAGCCACGGGACGGAGGTTCCCACTCTGCTGTGGGAAGGAACATCAGGAAGGCAGGGACACTCCTGGGAGCTCCCCGTACCACCTCTTCCACCAGTTTTTGAAGGCTTGGAAGTCTGCCTTGGCTCATATCTTTGCTGGTTCTAGTGGCTAGCCGAAGGAGCTGGAGTTTGCTGCAGGATTGTTTCTGACAAGTCAGGGAGAGGAAGAATGGGTTTTATTTATGGCTGTCTCTTTCCTGGGCGCCATTCTTCAGGTGGTGCTGTGTTTATGCTTTTTGAGAGAGAAATGTCTCATCATAAGCAGTGAGAACACATGCTACTACCTCAGCTCAGAGTAACAGATGATTTTGGAAGGAAGCCAGCAAAGAAAACATGCCAGTTACAGTTAAATAAAGAGAATAATGCTAATTGATGAGTATAGGGCAACAATACACGTTGCTAATGTGTTGTGCTTGTTAAGGAGCTGATTATTTTTTTTTTTTGCAGTGACAAACTGAATGCTGAAATCTCCCGACTCTGTTACCATTTGGAGTTGTCTGACAAAAGTAGGCACCCATCCCCGTGCTGGCTAAGAATCACCAAGCTGAACTGTCTTGCTAGGGCACACAGTTATTCAGAGGAGGGTATGTGGAAGCGTGAGTTCCGGAGTTAAGAATGCAGTTAAGTTGCTGGAGATGTCTGAGAGGTGTAAGCAGCACCGCTCCTGGCCCTTCTGCCAGTGGCCGTGTCCTACCCACCTTGCTGCTGGTTTCTTCCAAAGGATAGTCCCCAGATCAGGCTCTGACCACTGGCCATCTCTGGCCATCACAACACGAGTAAAGTCTTTCAGTCCCCGTACCTATCTGTGATAACATTTCCTTATCGGCATCTTCTGCTGTTTCCCAGAACTTGTTGGTAGCCGGTCCCTTTTGGTGAAGCCCAGGAAGATGCCAGCACTGGGAGGGACAGTGAGTCTGGTGGACACCACGGCTGCCAGTCTATGTTGCAGGTGGTATCCGAGTGTTATGCGTGTGTGTTTACATGCATAAGATCTGGAAAATCGGGTTTGGGGTCATTAGGTTGAAGTCCAGTGAAAATTCAACAAGATGTTTCCACACAAAGGACACAGCTCAGCATTTTCAGCGGGCTGCCGTGGAGGTGCCTGAGTGCTTTGATTTTTTTGGACACTGAGAAGCAGACGTGGGGCTGTGGAGACTCCCAAAAATTGTGACACTCCTAGCAGTCGTGAATGCATCTTTTATTTGAAACACGATGAACCCAGCTTACCAGCTGGAATATGGCACGGGAATCTCACCTCGCCTGGTTTTTAGGGGAGTATTTGATTACTGAGTTTGCTAACTAAGCAACAGTGCTGCTGAAAACAGTGACCCAGACCTGTTAAACCTGTCTAGAGTAAGAATTGTGATTCATTTAGGCGCTTCCTAGTGTGTTCCCAGCTTATTGCAGTGTTGTAGGTAGTTTTGGAGGAAAAGATTTTGAAGATGCTAATGACAGAGTTACAGCTACAACCTAAGGGGAGGGGGAGCTAAACAAAAGAAGGATTCATTAGAGAACAAAAGAAACACTGGAGGCTTTGAACCTAGGAGTCTCCCACACATTAACTAGGTGTACTGCCAATGTGCTACAGATGTGTGTTACGTGAACACATAAGGTAATGATATGTCTACAAAGGGCTGAATGCATCTGTTTGATGTTTTGTAGTGAATTATATTTAAGCAGGTGGGAAGCTGCAAACTCCCCAGCCCCTCCATATGTCAGAAATAAGATATTAAGAGGTCCAAAGATGTCTTCTACGGTTTTTGTAGAATCACAGCTGACGGCCACGCCATGCGTTGGTAAATTGGAGCCCTGCTCTACCATTGGGAAGTGCAGCCTGTGGTTTCACAGAGGCACCGTTGGCCTTTCTTTGTGAAAGGTTCGAGGTATCAGCTCTCTGGACAAAGCCTTTTGAATACAGGCAAAGGATAAAGTAGCTGGATGGAAGGAGGCAGCCCGTATCACTGGGGATTTCAGGGACTCTCTGTTTTCGTTCCTTGTCAGGGGTGCTGGGAGTGGGGCTGGGAGAGGAGAGACCCGCTGGGCTGAAATGCCCTCTGGAGCAGCCCCTCAGAGGTGGTGTTGGGTGCCCTGTGTGTGGGACAGGGCACACAGGGAGCCCCCAGCCAGCCCCTGCTTGCCTGGACGCCACCGAATCAGCCTGGGGAGCAGGGACAGTATGTAGCACCGATTTCCGTGAAAACTGTGCAGCCACACTCAAAATTTTAATTTGGCCTGCAAATCAGGATTCAGTCACTGAAATGTGACTTCTGTGCCTATAACCCAGGGGGTGGCAGAAGGAAGCCCAAGCTGTTATTTACACCACAAAGATGTACTACAGGAGTTTGCCCAACAGTCTGGTTTGTGTTTCACTGCAGAAAATGAAATGACATCCATGTCCAGGATTCAGACCCAGAATTGGGAGTTACACGAGCTTAACTGTAGTTTCTCTTGTTCTTTCCGAGGAGGGCACAGCTGGGAGCTGGAATGGCTTTTGCTAGTGACTTCTACAACAGGGAGGTTGGGTCCTTCCTAGGATAGGGTCAAAGAGATCTCATGGGAAGCAAGAACGGGGACGGGATTCTTGCAGTTGCAGAAAGATCAGGGTCAGAATGAACGTACATTGCAGATACCTGTTCATCTGTAGACATGCAACCACAATACTCCATTAAAAATCAAGTTCTTCAGATTTAGACTTCTTTAGATCTAGGTGCATCTGTATGGTTTCGTGCTGTTCCATCTTTTGCTATCGCGCATTGGTTTTGCATTGAGCATTTGAATATAAAAGGTATCGAGGCTGGCTAGGAAGGTCTTTAATTGTAGGTTGTCCCCTTTTTCACTGTATATTATGAAAAAATGAAGTAAGGAAATGTGAACGCTGGGCTAGGGGAGGTCACCAGTAATCTCTGCACCTGCCAATCCCATTAGCTCCTTTGGATTTTGCACTGAGGGGCCTTAAAGGAAATATGGCCTAAAAATAGCCATCCAACTTATGAAAAGGCGTCAGCCAAACCTTCCTTCAGCTGAGCTGCAGCTGCCTGAGCATTTTGAGCAGTGGTAATAGAAAGCTGCAGTATGGGAGCTCTTTCCTTATCTCAGGAGACTTGATTTTACAAAGGATAAAGATTGATGGATGAGAGATCTGCCCTGTTTTCAGTTAAATAATTTCTAATACCACCTAAGAGGAAGCAGAAAGATTCTGTCATCCCTTCAGCATTTTAGATACATGCAGAGCACAGCCTTGGTTTGGTGGGATTTTCAGAGTCACCAGTACTCTACCATTTACTATTATTTTTTCAGATCAATATGTAGCTTTGCATTGGCACTCTGGGACATGTCAAATCACCATGAGGTGATGGTGGGGCTAACGGTTATATTAATGAAGGGCATCATCCTTCACAAACATACTTTTTTTTCCTTAATGACTTCAACAGGACTTTTCTGAGGCTTGCATTTTACTATTCCGGGTCCCTTTCTAAGTTACGGAGATAATGAAATTATAAGGATGAAAGTGGGGGCAGGGGGAACCCAACTCAAAGCCTGCAAAATAATTGCTGCATTTTTTCAAAAAAAAAAAAAAAGTCTGTAGTCTTCATTCGCGATAGCGATAGCTCAAACGAGGCACCGCAGTTGAGTGGCAACTGCACCAATTAGCAGCGCTGCTGTTGGTTTGTGAATTGCATGTGAAATGTAGAATTTGTCCAGAAGTGCTAATGCAAATTGCTCAACAAAAATGTGCCCTCTGTGTCAAGTCTTTTCACTTGTTCTGACACACTGATGTCTTCCCAGATTTCTCTGATCGGCAGATCCCTCTCTCGGTTGACAGCTACCAGAGCTCATAAAGCAATGGGAATATTTCTTGTTGCCATTAGCTGTGTTTCTGCAAAGGGGGCTACAAGCTACTGCTGGGACCGGTTACTTGCTATACAACATCATTTTGACTTTTATTTATAGGGTGTTGGACTTGGGATTTCTAGAAATAAATACTAAAAGCCCGGTAAATGGCTAAGATTTTACCTGCACAGGAGTTCAAAGACCTGGTTATCTGCCACGACAGTAATTTGGTCACTTTGCATGTGTTCAGCATCCTCTGTTATTGTCTATGGTGATAACCTTTGTGCCTTACCCTGTGAGGCTGAGTTACAATTGCCGTGGGAACCGTAACTTAGCATTTCCTGACTTTTTCAGCATACAATATCTCATCCTAAGATTGTGTCCTTTAAAAGAAGAAGAAGTGGAGCAAGGGCACGCCAAAATGGTGGTGTTCTTGCATCTACAGAATATAAAATAGCGTATTTAGCTGGACGCACACTTAAGTGGTATTTGATACCACTTGTGCTGTGGTGGGTAGCACCTCCGAGTGGTAATCACCGTTTGGGAGTCCTGTTGTGCTAGGCTCCCTGCTGAGGCAGGATGTAAATATACTTCCCTCCCCCCAAATGCTTCCAACCTAAGTGTAAGATAAGAGATAACACAGGGAGACAAACACACCAGGGAGTACAAGGAAACAGGAGAGACTGCTGGACCTCATGGAGACAGGAATGTCTACAAATGTAACTATACCGGGGGCAGAGTTTGGGGTCAGATTTGTATGATTTTGAGAATCGCCTGACAAAAAATGAAATCCGTCAGGGAGGAAAGCGTGAAGGCACTTCTAGCTCAAACGTAACATGTGGAAAAGAGTGGGTCAGGACGGGGTGATGGAAAGTCTCAGCAGTTAATGAGAGGTGACGCGGCCTACGCTGAAGCTGGATTTGAGAGCAAGGGAGAGGGCTGAAACCCAACAGGAGGGGAAGTCAAGAGCAGGTCGCAAAGAGAGCGATGGCACAGCCAAGATGACAGGCAAAGAAAATGACCTGGGCAGCAGCACTCTGGCTGTCTGCAAGCAGGGTAAGATTGCAACCGTCAGGGTGCGAGGCGATGAGAGCCTGGCTGTGGGACTCTGCAGGAAAGGCTGAGACAGAGATGACAACCAGGTTGTGGGCTGAGTGACAGGCAAGCGATGGTATTGTCCACGGGGACAGGAAGGAGAGGGGACCTAGGGAGTAGGATGAGAGCCTACTTCGAGCTTGAGCTGACAGATATCCACAAGATGATCCCAGAGGCAGGGCATGAATTTAGTTGGAACAGACGGGAAGTGGCTGGGGACAGAGAGGTAGGTCTGTGAGTTGCTAATGTAGAGAAGGTCCTTGAATGTGTACAGAGAGTGAGCTCGCTCAGAGATAGGAGTAAGAGGGAAAGGAGATGAGGGATGAGGATGCAGAGCCTCAGAACGGTGGCAGGTGGGAGGGTGAGTAGTGACAAACTAGTCCGAGCAACACCGAGTAAGCAGCTGAAGGTGTTGGAGTCAAGTAGGAGCACTGGGAAAGGAGGAACCAGATTTCCAGTGGAGTGCGGTCAGCGGCGCCGGAAGGAGCTGACAGGCTGTGGCAGCGAGCCTGGAGAGATAGTGCAGAGCTGCAGCCAGACAAAGGACATTAGAGACTCTGTGACACTGGTTTCTGTGACAGGCGAGAAGCGAAAGCCGGTTTGGAAAAGAATCTGTGTTGGAGATGGAGACTAAATTCAGTCTAAATCATATAAATCACAGGCAGTACACTCGATGAGCTTAGAGATGACAGTGAGATGAGAGATAGGGTGAGAGCTGGAGAGTCACTTGGAGTCAAGGGTGGTTTGGATTTTATTATTTTTTTTTTTAAAGCATGAAGATAAAGCATGCTTGTGCTGCGAGGGGAAGGAGCGAGAGGAGAACAAGATATGAAGAAGGAGGGAGATGAGGGCAAGAGAGGTGAGAAGACAGGACAAGCAGAAGGGCTGACCACTGATGAAACCACCGTGGCCAGGAGGGGAGAGCTGGGCAGGAGGCAAAAGAAAGCAAGTGGGGGGAGAGGGAGGTCATGTCTTGCTTTGTTAAGTCTGTCATGGGAGAGATCAAGACAATCCTATGCAAAGACCTGTCTCCAGCCGAGGCAGGAGAAGGCAGGGCTTGAGGAGGGAGTCAGAGCTCTGCAAAAAGACAGGGGATTGCAGCTGTGAGGGCTGGTGAAGCTGGGGAACATGAGTATGTGTTAGGAGGATGGCAGGATAGAAAGAGGAATAAAAGCATTCATCGTGTGGGGGAAGTAATAGAGGGAAGAAAAAAAAGAAGTTTAAAGCTTAAGAGATAAGTAATTGTCTCAGAAGAGGTATCAAGGATATCCAAAAAGCCTTAAATCTCAGATGGCATGAATAAGGACTTGATCAGCAAAGGAAGTTATGCCTTAGAGACCTGGAAATCTAGGGATAACTTCAGTACTGCCAAAAGCCGAGCCGAGTTAGGCCTTGCAAAAGAAATTAATTCAATAGTGGAGTTTTCCTAAGCCATATAAATAAAGGGGACCTCAGAGAGAAGAGAGGAACCGTGCAGTGAAGAGCACGTCAAGGTTGAAGGCAACCTAGGAATAGCCCAAATGAGAATACCTTGTCTCAGTTTTCACTGGAGCTAATAAGATTGAATGTCAAAACAAGGGCCAGGTGGCTAATGGAAACACAGAGACCATGTCCAAGGTGGGAGAAAAACCAAAAGAGTTTCAAGCACCGGAACGAGGTGATCCGGGTAGCCTGGATTCAAGGCTGTTAAAAGAACTAGCTTGTGAAATCATAGATCTGGTGTGCTGTCCCAGCCAGCTCAGTTTATCGGCAGCTAGTTAGTCGAAACCACAGCAAAGATAATGTGGTTTTGCTGGGCAGCTGCAGTGGAAGACCACTTCCCTCGGTCTTGCCGGCTACCTTTTGGAAACATTTGGCTCTCAGTTTCAGACTGAAATACCACCTCCAGAGAGGCTGCACAGACAGGCACCCGCGACCAAAGACAAGGGATTTCTCCCAACTCTGAAGTCGGTGTCAGACAGGGGAATATCATGGAATTTATGCATGAGTTTGTAGAGTTGACCATTCCTCTTCAGCACCATGAGTCTGCTTTGGCGCTTTGAACAGTCGCGCTCATCATCTGCCAGAGCCCACCAGAAAACTGAGGTAGTGCACATATGTGGGATGCTCTCCCTCTGTGTTTCTTATGGGCATGGAGCAGAAAGAAGTCCTCGCTTCACCCGAGTCCTTCTGGTGTGTGATCTTCTTCCCGTGGGGGCACGGTGTGAACGAGCTAGAAAAGAGGAGTATTAAAGGAACAGTTGTGCTCTGCAGATCGTTCACTCGCAGAGTAGGTTGTGCCAGGAAATACCGCTAAAGATAACGCGGCTTTACTGTGAGCACCAGGGACACAGAAGATGCCCTCCCTGACCCCTCAGCACATTTCTGCCAAGCCAGAAGCCAACAGTGACAGTGCAGGGGAGGCATGCAGAAAGAGGGCTACTTTGTGGGGAGACCCAAACCTTTGCTCTAAATTTTTCTGTGGATTTTTTCTTTTTCTTTTTTTTTTTCTTGCTTTGGCAGAAGAAATGGCATGGGGCAATTGCAGCCTCTTTGCAATCTTTGAGGTAAGGTGCCTTCTGCATATGGGAAGGAGAGCATATGGCCCACTGTGTTTATTTCTCAGCCAGGATTCTTTCAGGCTTGGCAAATTACATGCTGCTTGCTGAGGAGCAACACAAGTGCCAAGTTTGAATTTCTAAAAATGAAAGGGATTTCATTTTTCACAACACAGAGAAAAGGATCTGAAAAAGACCCTTACGTGTGAAAAATACCTTTTGTTTATGCCCAAACAAAACAATCAAGGGGAAATTTAACGAAATCTCACCTAGAGCTGAAAAAACCCCAAACTCTGCAATTGTCCACGGGAGACTTCAGGCGGCTTCTGCCAGGCGTGAGCTGGAGCCAGGCTCCATGAAATGCCTCAACAACCGGCGAGCTCCATGGGGTACAAGGTGATAATGTGGTGCAGGCTCGGGCCATTAGAAGGAAAGGGGCTGCCTGGTAATGGGTTAGTGTTTGCTGCTAGAGAGCTCCATTAGAGCATCTTTTCCTCAGACTTTTGCTTTTTCCAGGCCCCACGTCGTTCCCCGTGTGTGCTAGAAGCTTTTCTTTCTCTTGCAGCATTTATTTTTATTGTGTCATTTTCCCTCCGTTCCCCCTTTTTCATTGGCCCCGTGCAACTGTTTGTTTAAACCATTTTGCCTGCTTTCATCTTCCATTTTTCTTCTCTCCCCCTTCCCGGGAGCTCTCTAGCCGTGATTATCCGTAGGCTTCGCATTAGCTTTTTCCTCCCTCCTGCTCCGGGATGGACTCGAACGGGGCATTGATTTAAAGCTCAAACCTTTAGCAGGAGAATTTCCATCGGGCGCTGGCTCCGGGGGTTCAGCCTCCTCCGTGAGCTCCGCTCTGCTCCGGGTCCAGCTTCCCAAGCCCCCCGCGGGAATTTGATGAGACGGGGCCAGCCCGGCAGGGGAGAGGGCGGTCACAGCTCCTCTGGAGCGGCCAGATTTGTGCCTTTGAAAGTCCTCGGGGTGTGGAAAAGCTGTTGTGTGGGCTGACTTTTCTCAATCTCTCTGCCCCCCCTACCCCCTTCCCCGGTGCCTTGTTTTGCTCCCCAGAAAGGTTGCTGCTGGCTTTCCCAGTGGAAGCTGTGAAACGCCGCGACGGCGCGGCCTCACGCAGGCGGTCCCGGAGGGGAGTAATTACAGCCCTCGTAATAGGCGTAAAATATAAGGTTGGGCACTGGGTGGTTCCTTCACATCCTCGCCCTCCTTCCCTCCCTGCTGCCGGCCCAGCGAGGGGTGCCGTGGCTGCAGGCAGGCGATGGCAAGCGCGGCTGCCGGGACGGTGGCCAAGAAGCCACTCTTGCCCCCCCGGTGGCCGCTCTCCAGGGAGAGGAGGGCTGCTGTGAGCCCCTGCGGGGTGGGAGCCCGTAGGTGGGAGCCACCTCTGAGTAACCCGTGCGCTGGAAAACCCCACCCAGGCTTGCCTCACAGAAACTTGTCTGCCCAGCCCTTCCCTCTGCCCGTCGAATTAGTGGCTGTGATTAACCCCATTCATTCACTCCTGCAAGAAAAGGATGTAAAATACCGTTTCGGTGGTGCCAAAGGGCTCAAGAGCGGGTGAGACTGCAGGGCGGGAGGGTTCCTTCCCGGCGCAGGGGCTGGGTGGGAGCATCAACGTGGGCTGTTGTCCATCACAGCCGGCAGTGCGCGCTGGCAGCCCAGAGAGACACCCGCATCCTGGGCTGCATCCAAAGAAGCGTGGCCAGCAGGTCGCAGGAGGTGCTTCTGCCCCTCTGCTCTGCTCTGGTGAGACCCCACCTGGACTTCTGTGTCCAGCTCTGGAGTCCTCAACACAGGAAGGACATGGAGCTGTTGGAACGGGTCCAGCGGAGGGCCACAGGATGATCAGAGGGATGGAGAACCTCTCTTATGAGGTCAGGCTGAGGGTGCTGGGGTTGTTCAGCCTGGAGAAGAAAAGGCTCCGGGGAAACCCTATAGCAGCCTTCCAGTACCTGAAGGGAGCTACAGGAGAGCCAGGGGAGGGACTCTTTGTCAGGAAGAGTAGTGACAGGACAAGGGGTAATGGTTTTAAATTGGAAGAGGGAAGATTTAGATTAGATACCAGAAAGAAATTCTTTCCTGTGAGGGTGGTGAGACACTGGAACAGGTTGCTCAGAGAAGCTGTGGCTGCCCCATCCCTGGAGGGGTTCAAGGCCAGGCTGGATGGGGCTTTGAGCAACCTGGTCTGGTGGGAGGTGTCCCTGCTCGTGGCAAGGGGGTTGGAACTTGGTGACCTTCAAGGTGCCTTCCAACCCAAACCATTCTATGATTCCATGATCAGAAGCAGCCCTGGCTGCCTCTCAGACCTGCCAGAGTGCTCTGAGCCTCCGGGCCAGCTGGTGGCACAGTCACTAGCCCCTGCCACCCAGAACATGTGTGGGCATATCCACGGGGACTTGCCCAGGACTGCAAGGTTCACATCCCATAGGTGACTGAGCAGGTAGTAGGTGATAACCATAGCCTTGCAAGAGGCTCTGCTTGAGCCAGGACTTGTAACTCATTAAAGCAAATGAGAAGAGCTCATCTTAATTTTACACTTCAGAAGTATTTTTATACGTGTATACTTTTTTCTCCCTTTTTTTAAGAGATGTCTGTAAGAGGCTATTTTGGGTTTAATTTGAGCTGATGCAGTTTTTTTCTCCTAAAAATAATAAGACCAATAAAAAATTGCAATTACAAGGAAACTAGTTATTTGAGATAAATGAGCAGTTCTTCCACAGCACACAAACCCAACCATTATATCGTTACGCTCTGTACCTTGGAACTAGCTGGTGAAACTGAGGATAAACAAAACTGAAAAGCAGGAGTGATTTTTCCTATGCAAAGGTTTCTTTCTTGGGGGAAGGCAGAAAATGCCAGAGTTGTTACTTGTATATATAAAAAAAAAAAAAGCCTTTTTTAATTACGCTGGTCGAAGTTCAATACCGTTCTGTTGAAATGCTGCATTTCTGAGTCCCAGCAGCACCGCTCGGGATTTGTGGGGTCAAACCACCGTGCTGAAGCAGGAGTGGGCGCGTGGGGAGGCAGGGCTCCTGGTGCCACCCCCTAAAACGACCCCCTCTTCCGCCTCCCAGTCTTTGAGATGAACTCCTGGCAGTCTTTAGCTCTTAAACGGTATTAGGAAAAGGTATTTGGAACCCTTTGTTTAGCTACTTGGTCCACCAGACGTGAAGAAATTAGTCCGTCTGATGAACAAACAGAAATACACAGAAGCAATAGTCTGACAGATCCTGTTTGTTCTGTTCTAGGGATAAACTGTATGGAAAACACGGGGAGGAGAGATGCAGGCGAAGGGAGGTGAAAGGAAAACAAATTGGCTGCGTGCAGAGGTCTGGTGTCAAACGTCAGAGGGATCTTGTTGGCTCAGATACTGTACGAAAGACCATGGCAACCGGGGGCCCGGGGAGCAAGGAGAGGTTTGTAGCCCCTCCCTGAGCCTGGATGACAGAGGGAGGAAATAGGTGAAGCAATCTGCTCCGCAGAGCCTGCTGCCAGAGCCGGAGTTGTAAACCGGCGTGTTCCCTCCCTTCGTGCCGCGCCACCGGCTCTTTCGGGGCAAAAAACCCCACAGGTCTGAAATTAATGGATTTGTAATTCCCTTAGTCTGTCAGCTGGTACCATGCTGCGAAAGGTGGCTTTCCTTTGGGCGGCCTGATTTAGAGAGAGGGATTAAGATCCCTGCCAGACACAATAAGGAACAACATTACAAGGAATTTTAATAGAAATATTTCTAGGGGAATATAGGAAACGTGCTTTGAGGCTGCTCTGAAAACGCTGGCGAGAGATGATGTTTTGCTGCGGCACGGTCTGTGGAAATGGAGTCATACTTTTGGTCCTGGTAATTGGTTGGCAACCCCCTTTTTTTAACATAGATATATATATAGATGTTAAAAAATACACAGGCAGGCACGCAGTACCCAAGAGCCCCAGGCCAAAGGAGTGATGCCCGCTCCCCTGGTGCGGGAGGGCCGGGTGCCTCTGTGGGTGCCGGGGCACAGCAGCTCAGAGCTGTGGGGAGCAAGGGGGGCAGAGGATGCTGTTCTTCTCTCGTACAGCACAGGCCACTCGACCGCACCGCTAAGTTGTGTTTATCCGGAGAGGCTGTCGTCCTTGAAAACATCAAACCGCGGAGATGTGCCGTTTCTGATGGGTAATGAAATCATAGCGTAAAAATCTGATTCTTCTTTCTGATTTGAATCTGTCTTCAGCTTCCAGCCCTTGTATCTGGTTTTGCCTTCTTCACCGGATGAAAGAGCTCTTTAAAGGATTTCTTGCCTCCTGAAGGTATTTTTATACACCACGGTCAAAGCATCTCTCGGTTTTCTTTGTGGTGAGCTAAATGGATTGAGCTCTTAAGTCACTCACTGGCAGGCACTTTCTCCCTCAAATCATTTTTGTGTCTTCTTTCTCTGCTCCGAGTCTAAAATGTAGACGTCTGGCGGTATACATTTTTCTGGTATCATTCTTCTAATGCAGTATGCAGGATAAGCCACCTCCTGGCTTCTGTTTGCTCTTCCGCTCTCTGTATGTTCAAGGATTGCATCAGTTCACACCCCACAGAACAGCACAGCCAGCTCAGGGCTCATTGTCCGTTTCCCACATTAAGACCCTGCTTTCAAATCTCTGCTTCCCTCCACTTTCTGGGAAGGGTTTTGTTCCCAGGTGTGGAATACTCACCCTCTGCCTATTGACTGCCAGCAGTCGCCTGGATCAGCCCCCTGTTCCCTGGGGTTCCCCTTTGCCCCCCCGGCCTCCAGCAGGAGCAGAGGGGCCTCACCATGTCCAAGGGCTCTGGTCCCTGTGTGGAGGACCGAGGAGCAGTCCCTGCCTGCGCTTACCTGCACCCAGCTGCCCAGCTCCCAGGGCATCAGCTGGTGGTCGTTCTGCTTGTTCTGAAAGCAAATGATTTGATTGCTTTTAGCTGTAGTTGGGAGATTGAATGAGGTACAGAAGGAATAAATCACCACGTGGTAAGGAAGAGGCATGTAAGATTTGAGACAAAGGGGAAAATAACCTTTTCCACTCCCCTTTGTTCTCTTATTGAAGTCACTTTTGTTTACTGTGCATGATCGTCCATCTATGCACGCACATCACCCCACAGCTCCTGCAGAGCATCCCCTCGCTCCGGTAGATCCCTGGAAATACGCTGGGAGGGGAAGGGATTTATCCTCCTGTAGCTTAACCAAGGATGAGGATGTGAAACAGAGCGCAAGTCCCGTGCAGGCGTTTAACCGAGCAGCCCCGTGCCTCCAGAAGTTCAGTTCCTCTGCAGCTGTACAAACCTGCCCAGACAAGGGACCTTGGCGCTGTCCCCCCCCTCCGACAACCGGCCCCCGGGGGAGGACATGGCCGGGGAGCTGCAGCTTCCCCGTTCCCAGCCGGAGCACGTGTAGCTCTGCAGGAGCCAGCGTTACCGGGAGAGAGCTGTTTGCAGCCCCTGCCAGCAGCACACGGCGGCTCCCAGTGCTGTTGGAAACAGCCGGGATGAAAAATCAGGAGTCACGCTGTTCCTTCTCCCCAGAGGAAACAGGCTGGTGAGAGACAGGCTGAGAACACAGCACCCCTTTCCCGTTCCAGGACAACTCGTCACCCTTTTAAGGGGGGACTACGTGCCTACACCCGTACCGGGCCACCCCTGTACGCTCCTGCCCACGCGAGCGCAGGGCCCTGGGGGAAGGAGCTGGGTTGTCCCCGTGCTGCTGTGCATCCCCGGGGATGCCTCCGGCGCGGTGGCAGCCTGAGTCACCCGGTGAGTCAGGCTGTGGGCATGGGCTGCTGGGCACCAGCCCTGCCAGCTGCGGGGGCGATGGGCAGCCAGGAGGGTGTCTGGAGAGGGAGGAGGCAGCAGTGCCCGTTTGGTGGAGAGAGGAAAACAGGGCAGAGGGTGCAGGGAGGAGAAAGGGATGGCAGGGAATGAGGAGGAGCATCTAGGGAGGAAGATCTAGGGGCAGGAAGGCTTGGGGTGCAGCAGGAGGATGAAGGAGCTGGCAGGTAGTCCAACCTGCTCTGGGTGGACCTGCTCTGGCATGGGGGTTGGACTAGATGGTCTCCAGAGGTCCTTTCCAACCCTGTATCATTCTGTGATTCTCCGTGAAGCCGGGGTTAGGTGGGTTCTGAAGCTCTGTCACTGTGTAAGTGCTGCACTTACCCCGAGCTGCTGGACTCTGTGCTCGGCTCCTGCAGTGACCCCGCGTCTGGGCCCGGAGCAGGCATGGTTTGTGGGGGGCAGCCCTGTAGAGCCCAGCATTGCTTTTGTCATCGCCGGATCCCAGCCACGTGTGTGGACCCCCCCAGCCCACGTAACCCCAGGGAGGTGTTACCTCCCTGCTGGGCCTCCGAAGGGAACAGTGGAAGGAGAGTAGGTGTGGACACCCGTGGCCGGGTAGCTGAAGCCACCCAGAAGCCCACGTGGCCCCGGGCCACTGCCAGGACTGGGCAAGGCTGTAGAACCTCCCCTCAGAGGTTGGGCTGCAGAGGTGCTCTTGGCAGAGAGCTCTGCTCCCAGGGACCGTTCTCCTGCCTGCAGAGACCTTTTGCCTGGGCTGTGCTCCTGTTTTTGGGACACGTAACCCAGGGCTGCTCCCGCTGATGTCAGCGGGGCCTTTCATCTTTGGTTGGGAAGAGCTTTGGCCAAAAAAAATGGAAAGGAGAAGAAATATTCCAGGCAGGAGGGTGGTGTTCTGGCCTTGATGAAGGCGGCCTGGCTTTAAACCTGTTATTGAAACGGGAAACAGGAAATTTTCAGTACGAGTAGCTAAACTCTCGTTCCTTGAAATGACTGAAGACACAAGACTGGAAGTGACACCTTTGTGCTAAGCTTCGTGTTTCCCCCAGCTGCTGCACGGGGCTCGTGGCAGCCGGCGGGGCTCCTGTCGGGGCTTTCCTCCTTTGTAAGCTCCGGAATTAAGTTACGAGGTGGTAGGGCAGGGAACAGAGTGCCTTCTGCGGCGTTAGCCTGGGGGGGGAACGCCTCCCCCCGCCGTACGGGGCTGGGACGGTGGTTCTGCAATAGGATTGCTCCAAAGGCGACTCAGGGAGGGCTTGGGCTTTGGCCCCAGAGGTGGCTGTGCCGGGAGGAAGCTCCGAGTGATGTCACTTCACAGCATGCCCTCTGGCTCCTGGGGTGGGTTTTCCATCCCCCCCCTGCCCGCCCACCACCACCTTTTCTTTTTCCTCGTAGTGGCTGCAGCAAAGGCTCCATTATTTGGCAGTGTGGCACGGCTTTTGTCTATAAATGGAAGCGGTTGGCCCGTCTCCCAGTATAACACAAGATAGCCCCGTGCATCGGTTATGCAATCTGGAGCTTGATGACTTCATCAGAAGCAGGGGGAGGGGGTAGGAAAAGGCCTTCACCCTCAGCTCTGCTGGAGTCGGCCGGTGTCTGTGTGTGCCCCCCCCTGCCCCAAAAGCAAAGGGGTGGGTGAAAGGACTCGCCGGGGGCAAGAGCAGCCGAGGGACGATTAGTGGGTGCGTTTCCCTGACCCCCCTGTCCCCCCAGCCCTGACCGTGCTGCAGGGAACCACGCTTGACCAGGCTGGGAAGTGCAGTGTGAGATGGGAGCAGGGGCAGAAGTGGAGAGAGGAGCGGGGAGGAAACTTTCAAACCAGGGCAGATGTTAAAAAGAGAAAGCAGCTAAATATCGGAGAGCTGCCTCTCAGCGGAGAGCCCTTCAGGGAATATCTGTGCGAAGTAGAGATGTGGACAAATTGTATTTTCTTGTTATTTCCTCAGAAGGGTCCTTGAAAACCTGACCTTCGTGCAGAAAGGCTGAGCCTAATTTCCCAAGCCACACGCAATCGTTGGTTTTAACCCTTTCCTTGGCTGGGTTGGGTGTCATAAGATTACTTTTCTGTACGTTCCCAATCAGCCAGGAATTGGCGTAACTCAAACCATCCATGAAGCGGGTGAATCTAAACCTCACCCTGGAATGCTTTGCACGAAGGCTCCTGAAGTGATACAGGACCTTTCCATCAAGTCGGGGGTTTTGACTGAGCACCCACCTCTGTAAAACAAGGAGGTTCCACTGGGCAAACGTTCAGGCGGGTCCTCCCAAGCCAGCAGCACCCTGCAGCGCTGGCTCAGGCTCGCTCAGCCCAGCGGAGGCCGAGAGCGTTGGCATCACCACGAGCCGGTATGTGCTGGTAGTGGCTTTGGTTGGTAAAAGGTGGTCCTGCCCTTGATGAGCAACTCCTGCAGGGTTTGGGTTTTTTTGTGTGTTACAGGAAGCCAGCCTGAGCTAACCACAGTTACTCATCTCTCCCTCCCCAGGCGGTCCCCGAGCATCCCGGGCCCTGGCATGGAGAGTTGGGTGCAGGATGGTGGTGGGGTGGCAGGGGTCCCCGGGCAGGGGAGAGGGTGCGGAGCCAGCCCCAGGGCGAGGGGTGCCGGCTCTGGGGCTCCTGCGGGTGTCCCACGCTGGCTGCGGCCCAGGGCAGGTCCCAGCTGAGAGGTTCCTCCTGCCACGGGGGCAACGCGCCTGGGGGCTGCGGGACGCTCGGGTCCCATCCTGTGAAAGGCAGGTGGGAGGGACGAGAGGAGAAAATCCTTGAGCTCTTTTACGGCAAGAAATACCCGGAATAAGGGCTGGGGAAACACCGCTTGGCAAACAAACCCCCAAAGCGTTATTTATTTGTTTATTTATTTATTAATTAATCCAGCCCTCGCTGTCCCTCGGCTTTTGAGCGAGGCGGTGCCGAAGGCAGGCACCGGGCTGGGGTAAGCTTCGGTCTCCCCTGGCGGGGAGGGGGTGGGGGGGGA
>JAHREE010000567.1:3384317-3432883 GCA_033628505.1 Tringa tobata
TTCCCACTCTAACCATTCTATGATTTGTTGCTGCAGGATGGAAATCTTAAACAAACACATTAGACAGTTAAATCCTGAGATTCTGGTGCAATATAGGGGGAGTTAATGCTGCCAGCTCCTGCTATGCATTGTGTGCACCTGAAACCTCAGCTCCCCAATCTAGGGCACTGTGTGAAACTGCTGTTATGGAGAAAGGGAAATGGAAAGAAAATATATTTCTTGTCTCCAGGATGAGGGAGGAAAAGTTTGGAAAAAAAGGACTCTGAAGTTACATATCCTGAATGAAAATAAGCCTAGTAAACAACTTTATTAATAGATTGTAAAGTGCTTTTGCTTTATCTGAGGGGGCTTTGAAGTCCAGGAGAGAAGAGAACCTGTCACCTGCTTCCCCTGGGGAATGGCCCGTGGCTTGGTCACAAGCCATGAGCATCTTTCCAAGGACTCTTGCTTTCTTCAAGCTCCAGCCTTCACTCACAGACTTAATGCATCTCGTTAATGAGTCATAATTTCCCTTGCCCGTGGAGCGCCCTGAGTAACGAGGCCTTCTCTCTCTCTTTGCACAGGAGCAGCATCAAGTGGGATTGTCTCGGACCACAGGGCCTATGCAGCCTTCTGTCCCACCGGGCTCCAGCAGCGTGGTCACAGGCACGAGCTCTGGCGGTCCCTTCCTGGGAAACCAGCCTCAAGCGGCCATCATGAAGCAGATGCTGATCGAGCAGAGAGCCCAGCTCCACGTGATAGAGCAGCAGAAACAGCAGTTCCTGAGAGAGCAAAGGCAGCAGCAGCAGCAGCAGCAGATCCTGGCGGAGCAGGTACAGTGTCCGTTTGTCTCGGGCACCGCAGTGCCTGCTGGTACGAGAGCGTGAGTGCTGGAGACAGTGCAACACCAACCCTTCCTTCACCCTTCCTTCTGTATTTGGCCATTTTCTCTTATCGTGGTATCTCAGCAATGGTTATCAAAGAAGAGGCAGCTGTCTCAGTCCTACTCTGGTGAGGGACTCTTTGTCAGGAAGTGTAGTCACAGGACAAGGGGTAATGGTTTTAAATTGGAAGAGGGGAGATTTAGATTAGATACCAGAAAGAAATTCTTTCCTGTGAGGGTGGTGAGGCACTGGAACAGGTTGCCCAGAGAAGCTGTGACTGCCCCATCCCTGGAGGGGTTCAAGGCCAGGCTGGATGGGGCTTTGAGCAACCTGCTCTGGTGGGAGGTGTCCCTGCCCATGGCAGGGGGTTGGAACTCAATGGTCTTTAAGGTCCCTTCCAACCCAAACCACTCTATGATTAGCTTGGGAAATATCACCCGTGTTGCCAGTGGTGGGCCTGACAGTCACATAGGATTATAGACACTGGAAAAGTTAGCTCTTAACCTGGTATCTCATGGTGCATGTAGTCTGGCAGAAGCAGGCTCTGCTCCAGTTAGACTTGCTGGCTTGTTCTGGGCTCTCCAGTTCAAGAGGGACAGGGAACTACTGAAGAGAGTCCAGAGGAGGGCAACTAAGATGATGGAGGGATTGGAGCATCTCCCTTATGAGGAAAGGCTCAAAGAGCTGGGGCTCTTTAGTCTGGAGAAGAGAAGGCTGAGGGGAGACCTCATCTACATTTACAAGTACCTAAAGGGTGGGTTGGATGATGGAGCTGGACTCTATTCAGTGGTTCCCAATGACAGGACGAGGGGCAACGAGCACAAGCTGGAACATGGGAAGTTCCACTCAAATCTGAGGAAGAACTTCTTTCTGGTGAGGGTGCTAGAGCCCTGGAACAGGCTGCCCAGGGAGGGTGTGGAGTCCCCTTCTCTGGAGATCTTCAAGCCCCGCTTGGATGCAGTCCTGAGTGATGTGCTCTGGGCAACTCTGCTTTGGCAGGGGGGTTGGACGAGATGATCTCTAGAAGGTCCCTTCCAACTCCGACAATTCCGTGAATTCTGTGAAAGAAAAAAATGTAGTATTTAGCCAGATGGGTTCCTTAAACTTGTCTATCACGTAACAGTACGAGCAACTACGTTAGCGCAAGGGAGAGGTGGCACCAAGGGAGGAACCAGAGCTGAAGTGGGAGAACAGTAAAACCACCTCTCGCAGTGGCAGCGGGGAACTGCTGCGCTGGAGCCTGGCTCCTTGGAGCTCTTGGGCTTTGCAATATGGATGTTAAATTGCCCGGTCTGAGTGGTGATGTTTTATGCATGTTTAACTCAGCTGTAGTTCAAAAGCAACCCAGGAAAAAGTAATTGGGAAGTCCCACTGCTCAGTTCCTGTGAGCTCGTGCCCAAGTTTAAACCTGCAGTCCCCCATCAGAAAATATTCTGGTAGGTCAGAAGTTGGGGAAATACAGTTTAAGACCTGCTTTAATTTGACTTAGAGCCTGCTTTAATTTGAGTTAGAATTTGTGTGTGTTGTATAACCACGGAAATACTGATAGCCTTCCGCTCTTCTCATGGTCCTCGTGAGAAGCAAGAAAAAGAGAAATTTTGAGAAAAATTCACCCCCAACGAAGAGGGAGGATGTTCCTAGAAACATTCGGGGTAAAGAGGCACGAATTGGTCCCGAGGTGAAGGAGTGGGGAGGAGCGAGGATGCAGTAATGCTCCCCCGTCGTGGATGAGGCCAATTCCAGTGCGTAAACCCAAGAGCCCATGGCTGACCCGGCTGCTGAAGGCAATCCTGGGAGCGTCGAAAACCCACAAGCCTGGGGCTGTCACATGTGCTGGCAGAGATGAAAAGTGACAAAGTCACTGTCCTCGGGCTCCTAGCTTTTTGGGTGGTTTGCACCTAACAAGGTTCCCTTTAACTTTTTGATAGTTTGTAACACATACTGTGAACGCAGGGATCAGTACGCGCTTCTTTCCCATCTTTGCCCATTTTCTTACCTTCACTTTTGGATGAAGCACCAAGATGAAGCAGATGAAGCACCAAGATATGTCCTCTTAGTACTGGCTCAGTCAGGTATACCCCAGGCTTTGAGAGCTCTGGTAAACACACTCTCTGTTTTTACAATCAGCCCTTGATTGTGTTTTATTTGCGTGAGCATTCACAGAAAATAACCCCAGAGGGGCTGGGCTGGATCAAAGGGAGGGAAGCGTTTTGTGCTCCCCAAATACCATTCAGTGACGCCCAAGAGGGAACGACGTGCCTGGGCAGCCCCGGTGTTTGGGCTGGAGACCCCGGGTGAGGATGCAGCATTCCTGGCACCAAGTGCTTGGAGCTCAGAGGTGGAGGGAGATCTTGTGCCAGGAACACAAACCTCTGGCCTGGCAGGGCTTGGGGGAAGGAACAGGCGCGTGGCTAGGGCTGCCCTCAGAGCCTGGTGAGCCAGGTTATCTCCTGTCCCTCCCTCTCCTCACAGCCCGGGGACAGGTAAGTTTGCCCTGCAGAGGCCGAGCTGAAGTGGCAGTGAGTAAGGAGAGATGAGGTTGGCCTCGGTGCTTATTCCCTTCTGAGCCAAAAGGAGTCTGTGTGCTGAGTGCTCTCAGGAGGACTCTTCAGATGACTCTGCTTGTCTCCCCAGCACAGCTTGCTAGATAAGAAACGCTGCAGTTCTGCTGCGGTGCTTTTGCCACCAGCCCCTTTCTCGGCTCGCTGATTAATTAATCATCTTTTTCCTCTTCTGCTTTCTTTCCCTCATTCATTTTCAGCAGTTGCAGCAGCAGTCACATTTGCCTCGGCAGCATCTGCAGCAACAGCGGAGCCCGTACCCGGTGCAACAGGTCAATCAGTTCCAAGGTAAAAGTCAATTTCTTTCTCCTCTATTGAGCCAACACGTGCCCCTGTAGTGGGCACCTGAGAGTTCCTGTGTGTGGTGCAGAGCAGGGTTTAAGCAGCGTGGCAGAATAGGAAGCTGGGCTGTTGCACACTTGCACACACCGTGTATTTCACCGAAGGGGAATGCCCAGGTTTGTGTATTTAGTAAAGTTTCTCATTGCCTTTCTGCTCCCCTCAGCGAAAGCTGCATTTTTTATTTGATATTTGTTTTACTTCTTTGACATCTGGATTCTATGGATTTTTTTTTTTGCCTCTGCTCTCATTATGCCTTTTTTTTTCAGCTAGTGTCTCTTACTCAATCTTGGTTTTACTCCTCTTCATTTTCCACTTTATCTAATTTGATGAGCAGAGAATTTCAGAGAGGTCATCTTTTTCTGAAGAAGTGTCTGATAAATGTCAGGTGTGGGAAACAGTGAAACATCTGGGATGAAAACGGAGATTATTTTTTTTTAACGTTCTCAAAAAAAGCGAGTGTTATTTCACTGTGCTCGCAGGTAGCTGAAGAATGTAAGGACAATCATTTTGGCTTAGGAAAAGAAGTTAATCCGACTTTTTAGGTGCAAAGCATCAGCTGAATGGCTTCACTAATCATGGGCTCTAAATAGATGTGAAAGGAACAAGCACTTGTCCTGTACGTTCCTGCCAGTGCCTCGTAGCTGCGGCAGGAGACAAGGGAGGCAAGCACAGTGCAGTGCTCCTACCCAGGAACTGAACAGGCAGCTGAATCTTCTGCTGGTGTATACCAAGGTGGCTCCTTCTATAATCGCCTGCTCGTTCTTACCTTTGCAGCATAAATTCTAGATGAACTGAAATTTTTCCCAGTAATTCATTTGCAAAATCAAAATATACGTGTGTACATTGCCACGAGATACACATGTGAAATCTTCCTACATTAATGCTTTGTTGAAGCCTTGCCTTCATATGTTTTATTAAAAGAGCTGTAGAAGAGAGTTTAGGGTAATCTGTCAGAGCAAGGAATTCATTTTCATAAATGAGCTAATTTAAATATTTCACCATTTTCCCCATTTAGTCACAAGAACGTAATCAAGTGCGGTCAGTTATGTGTAAGTGACACCAGGAGGTGGCCCAAAATCTTAAAATCTGTTGAATCTCTCTTTTGACTTCTTGTCTGAACTCTTGTCTCTTACTCCGAGCACGGTAGTTCACAAAAGCACTATGTGAACCCCTTGCTGGCAGTGACTTCTTTGGAGGTTTTCAACCAAAAAAATAGCTAGAGATGCATTTAGTTTTATCATTATGTGTACACTTAAGTGCTCGCTGGAATCATAGCAAAAAGAGACAGCTTCTAATCATGGCAGAAGGAGGTGATCTAAATGAAGAAAATTCGAGGAGACCCCAGTGCCAATCATTAAGAAAGCAGTTTAATTGATAGCGTAGATAAAGTGGAAGCTGCCACTGCATTCCCCCTGTGCGAGCGAGACCCAGATGGTCTCTCTTCATGCTACAGAGTCTTTCGTTTACCTGCGTGTCGGGGCGTTGAGCTAAAGGCATCCTCCAGAAGCTCGCCCCGCGGCAGCAGAAAGTAGCCACCCTCTGCATGGTGTGTGCACAGCTACGGGGATGGCAGCTCCCCTGTTCATACCCCTCACGGGAACCACGTGAATAACAGCATCCAGGATTCCTTATTCTCCACGGACGTTCCGGTGCGTTGTCTGCCACCGAGGGACAACACGTAAGGGGTTGATTTAAGGACATTGGGATTTTTATTGTAAGGCTTATGGCTCCGAAAGCAACCCTTTTATATTTCCATCTTGCATTTAATAGCGTTTGAGCTGGGAGTAGCTGTGTGCCCCTCGCTCTCGGAGCTTCACCTGCAGAGTATTTTATTTAGTTTGGTGTGGTGGTGACTCAAAACCACAGTGAACCCCTGGAATAATCAGAGCTACGGTAATTGTTTTTAAATAAAGATAGTAAATACAGAAGTGTATTGGCTTCCCAGAAATCGATAGCTCCCCCCGCCCCTGCAAGGAAGACAGAAGCGTGGTTCAGTTCTCTGCCACGGTGTGGAATTTAACAAGGTTAGGATTTTCTGGTTTCCCATCACTGGCCTAAGGTGGAGTAAAATGCGCTTATAATATTGATTCACTAATACACTCTCTCTGCTTTAAATGTCCACAAAAAACAATTTTTCTTCTTTCCATAGACTTAATCAGTAACAATGATATAGAAAATCCATCCGTTTATGCCTCCTGAGCTATTAAAAAATTGATTGGCCTTCCGAGCCTGACATTTCCATTTTCGAGGCTTACTTTTGAAAGACAATGAAGATATTTAAAAGAGAGCTTCAAAAGTTCAGCTCCTTTGCTGCCACTGAAGAAGGCCAGTGGAAGCTTTCTCATTTGCTTGCTAGGAGCTGAATTAGGCTTATCTGAAGAAGAAAAGTGCCACTGAATCACAGTGCGTATGCAACTTTGAAGTCTTAGGGACTAATTTTTTCCAAGGAGGAGGGTGCCCGTTGTCACTAATCCTGGGGGGAAAAAATACCCATGAAAAGAAAGATTCACATTTATTTTTGAGAGGGAACTTTGACTCCCAGGTCACTTCTTAAAAATGTCATTTCTGGTCCCAGTGAATTAAGAGAAAGGCAAGCCTATTTTAGCTTAGCTACCTGAGGAGGTTGTTATCGGGGAGGCAACCATGGCTGTAACCACACATCACCCACGCCGTCGTGTTGCCTCGATTGTTCAAGAGTCTGAAGCCGTGAATTCCTTTGGGTACACATCCCCAAATTGTCATAATTGAGAATTACTTAGTGAGTAAATCGTTGGCCTTTTAACCTCGCCAGCCTCATTTCAGGCCTTAAGGGAAATTAGGCTGCTCGTCTGCATCGATGGTATTCTCCACTGAACAGCGTCCCGCTTCACAAATTGAATCCATAACGGGATCAGCGACTCCTGTTTAGGGTAACACTTGAGCTGTACTGGCTGTCACCTTCAAGGAGAGGGGACTTGGCAGGTCAGGAGAGAGGCTGCAGCCAGAGTGAGGTGGGGAACACATAATCTCTGGATTGCAGCTAGCGTTAGGCAGCAAGCACATCTCCCAAGGATGGAGAACCTTCTAGCTCTCTGCTAACCTTCACGGGAGACAATTATTTATTCGCTCAGGAAGCACAGCAATCTGAAACCCTACTGCGATGCAGAAGGCTCCTACAGATCCTCTCTTACGCAAAGATGTGTTAATTAAGACTTACAGGGCTGTGGTTTTTTTCTTGACTTCTTCCCTTTTTTTGGTGTAGGTTCTCCCCAGGATATAGCAGCTGTGAGGAACCAAGCAGCCCTCCAGAGCATGAGGACATCCCGAATGATGGCCCAGAACGCGAGCATGATGGCAATGGGTCCTTCCCAGAACCCGAGCACGCTGCCCACCACCGCAGGCCAGTCAGACATGGGCATGGCTCCTTACAGCAACGCCTCTTCCAGCCAGCCAGGAATGTACAGTATGAGCACAGGGATGAGCCAAATGTTGCAGCACCCAAACCAAAGTGGCATGAGCATGGCACATAACGCAGGCCAGGGGACCAGGCAGCCTGCCTCCGGACAAGCGGTGGGAATGGTTGGCAGTTTTGGTCAGAACATGCTGGTAAACTCTGCTCTTCCCCAGCATCAGCAGCAGATGAAAGGACCCGTGGGCCAGGTCTTACCCAGGCCACAGGCACCACGGCTTCAAAACCTGATGGGGACTGTCCCTCAAGGAACACAGAACTGGCAGCAGCGAGGCTTACAAGGTATTCCCGGAAGGACTAGCAGTGAAATGGGGCCCTTCAATAATGGCACAACGTACCCCATGCAGTCGGGGCAACCACGGCTGTCCAAGCAACATTTCCCACAGGGGCTTAATCAGACAGTGGTGGACACGAGCGGAACGGTAAGAGCCCTGAACCCAGCCATGGGAAGGCAGCTGCTGCAACCCCTGCCTGGACAGCAAGGAGCCGGCCAGGCCAGGCCGATGGTGATGCCCGCAATAAGCCAAGGGGTCCCCACCATGGCTGGCTTCAGTCAGCCTCCCACGCAGCAGATGCCAGGGGGTAACTTTGCTCAGAGCAGCCAAGGCCAGGCCTACGAGCGGAATCCCACTCAGGACATACCTTACAGCTACAGTAACGAAGGAGCGGGGGGGTCCTTCTCCAGTTTAGCAGAGGGCGCAGACCTCGTGGACTCCATCATTAAGAGCGGACCGGGGGACGAGTGGATACAAGAACTGGATGAGTTGTTTGGAAACCCCCAGTGAACGGGCTTGGGTTGTTGTTCCCTTTGAAAAAAAGAAAAGAGAGAGTTGGATGTTTCTCCCCATCCTCGGATTGTTGGATTTTTGTTTGAATTGGTTTGGTTTGGGGTTATTTTGTTTTCTTTTGTTTGAAATCGTGCAAACTGAGCTGGTCTGTAGCCAACTTTGGAAGATTCAGGGGACGATGAAAACATCGGCATCCCGGGTCTTCCACCAAGCGATCTCCGCTGCGTGGTGGGGGCAGGATGGGGAAACTGGAAAAGCCAGGTGACGCCTCCGGTTGGGAAAATTTGGTCTTTCCCTACCGAAAGGGGGCTTCGTTGCACAGTGGTATGGGGTGGTCCCGGTACCTCCCACCTCAGTAACTGCAAAGGCTGCAGCTGTGAGAGGAGCAGATGAGAACAGCCGTTGAGTGAAGCCCAAAGATGTCCACGGGCGATTGCACAGGCCCCTGGTCGGAAACGGGCTTAACCCCGGGGGGTCAGCAGGTCCCAGCGAGCCGCGGCCAGGCCCGCAGGGCTGGCTCTGGGCTGTCACACGGGAGCGGGCAGCACACACGTGACAAACCTAAACAGTCACGGGCAGGTCACCGTTTTCACTGCGGACTGATAAAAATCCAATAAAAGTGTAGGAGACCATAAATTTGGCGGCGCGGTGAGGACAGGTTGATGACGGGAGTGCTGCTGGAGAGGGCTGAGGAGGGTGGGTTAACTTAATGAGCTATTTAGTCCCCTCGGGACTCGCAGCGGCGCTTCCCTGTCAGAGCACTTTGGCATCTATCTGCTGCCTGGGGGTGCAGGACAGCAGCTCCGGGTGGTGTCGAGGGGTTAAGAGATACCAAGAGACATCAGCACAGGTCCCAAGCGGGTCAGGTCCTTCTCTCTCCTTCCTCTCTGGTACGTTTTCAGTTCACTTCCTCCCCCTCCCGTCCTTCAGCGAGGTGAGCTGGGCTGGCTGCTCCTTTTTTTTCAGGGGAGCCACAAGTGCCACACAGGGACAGGCAGGGGAGGGGATAACCAGCCTGAGAAAATGTACAGGGAGGGTTTGGCAGCAGAGGAGGGAGTTCCTCCTCGCCTCTTGAGAAGTGCCAGGGTGGCAGGTAATATTACCTCTGAGTGTCAGGGCTCTCGACGTCACGTTATGTGCAACCTGGTCTTCAGTTCCAAACAGATGTTTGATCTCATCTCTCTGGTTTGCCGGCTTGAAATTCACTGCAGTATTTGAAGAACAGGAGCCAGTGGAGGACTAGTGTAAAGATCGTTCATGAATGGGTGAAATAATTGATGTAGTTATTACGAACGTGGCGTTTGCCCAAATAAGCTTTTAGGCAATCGCGGCGTATCGCTGTCTGTGCCGCGTGGGCCAGTCCTGAGCCGCGCTGTGATGGGTCCTGCAGGGCACTGAGATGCCAGCCGTTCGGGACGTCTAAAGCAGCGGTTCCCCCGCCGCAGCCTGAGGCTGAGGTAAGCTGTCCTCCCAAACCTGTCACTTTTTTAGGCTTGTCAGCTGAGAGCTGCTTATCAGGGTATATATAGCGGTGCGTAAAAAATGTTAACGTGATCCACAGCCCAAAAAGTTCGGGAACCTCTGGCCTAATTGCTGGCATCTGTGAGCCACAGGATGAGCTCTGTAGCAAAAGTGTCTCTCGTGTACCACCACCAGTACCAACTACCCAGCTGCTCATTACCTCCTCCTGCGCTGCTCCCCTTGGGCCCGGCGATGCGAGGGGCTCAGCTGCTGAAATCCGTAGGAGCCGAGGGGCTTGGTACCTTCCATTTTGAAGTCCTGCCTTTCCCTGTGGAGCACAGATACACATCACATTCAGGGGTGGGAGCAAAACGGGCTTGGAGCCGTCTCAGCTCCCCCATCCCCTTGCCAGGCTTACCTAGATGAGGAGAAGTGTCTCTCCTAAATGCTATGATGTAGGCAGGACAAGCTGCATTTTTAGCGTGGACTAGCTGGTGGAGGTGAGCTCTCAATCCAGCTTGCCCTGACTGCTAAATATTTTTTTTAAAACACGCTTTAGTTACATCTCTTTTAGCTAACCCCTTTTTAAAATACAGCGCAAAGACCTATTTCGGTTCCTGCTGAAGACGATAGGGGTTGGCCTGTCCGCTGCCTCGGGTGGGCCCCTAATTCAGTGAAGGAGAGCACCAGCCGAAGTTCTGGGTCCATCCTGGGGGTAAGTGGCTCTGGGTCGGACGAGCCTGAAGGCAAGGGGTGGGCAAAGAAGGAGAAAGGGTGCGTACGTGTGTGCCTGCCTGGGGAGAGGCTGTGGGAGAGGGAGGGATGAGCTGGTGGAGCACATACCTGTCCTGCCCCGTGGGACAGAGGAGACGGCGAGTCCACTGCACGGGGGACAGTCCCTTCATGGGTGTTCACCTGCCAGCCCGGAGCTGGGAAAGAAGGGTCTAGAAATACCGCCAGGCAAATAAGTGGTGATGAAGACTGAGTCTCTGTTGTCTTTGTAAAAGCTTCCTCCAAATACTCCGTACTGGGACCAAGTTCTAGAGAGATAGATTTTAATAGATTTGGGGTTAGTTTTTTTGTTGGTTTTTTTTTTCTTTCTTACTATGGTGCTGATGTATATGTAATGTTAAAAAAAAAAAAGTTATTTGTAAATATGTTTTTACAATTCTACAGATATCACTGGGTCTACTATCTGTAAAATATATACATATAAAAATATATATATATACTGTTTGTTTAAAATAGAGTATTTTTATTTCATTCCTTAACTCATCCTTACTGCAGTGGTATTGCACTTCAGATGATGTCTATTTACTAATTTGTACTGTATCCCTGACAGCAACTTCCTCCATTTTATTCAGATTTTTCTAGTTTTCTGTTTTTACTTTGTACATTAAGCATTGCTTATTTCCTTTTAAGACCTGTACAGAGCTCTGAAAATGTAGAAAAAGACCTGATGTTAACATACCACTTTTAAAGAAAAGAAAAAACCCAGAACAAAAAGAAACAACAAAAACAAAAAAAACAAATAAAAGATGGTTATCTGAGTCATATACAAGGCTGGTTTATAGGATCATCTCTTGCCCTGTGCCTGCGCCCCGGTGGGGGATCTTCCAAGGGGAGGAGGGAAGTGGCTTCAAGCAGGGGTTTCTCCACGGCTGCCTCCTCGCCGCAGCCTGCGGAGCTGCCCTCGCCGGGCCGGGCTCCGGGCAGGCACAGCCGGTACCAGGCCAAGCCTCTTGCCCCAGGATTGTTCACCGCCCCCTGCGTGGTGGTTAGCCCCCGTTGGGCACACCCGAGCCACTTTCCCCGTGGCCGCGGAGCCACAGGTTGCCACCATGGTGCTGGTTCTCCGAGCAAGGTGAGCTGTCAAAGCTGTGCGTGCTCCGAGGTGAGGTCTGTGCTCAAGCAGTTGCCACGGGGTGGGGGAGCTGGTCCATAGTTGGGCCCGTTAGAAGTGGCAGCTCCAAATTTTGCGTTTATTGCGCGTAGGGAGCAAAAGCAGGGAGTAGGGAAGTGCTTTCAGGGGAGGGCACAAGATGGAGAGCGCAGGGTGCAGGAGTCCTGGGGCTGAGAACTGGGGAGGCGAGGTGGGGTGGAAGAAGGGAGGTGGTGGGGTGGGCGTAGAAGTTGGAAGGAGGAGATGGGGAAGCTGGGGAAGGAAGCAGAAAACTGTTTTCACAGTCAGTTTGTTTTCCATTGCCACTTTATGATTCCCAGAGCTGTGGCCCTGCTGGGACGTTTGTCTACTCCTTCCCACACCCCAGCCATCTGTGTCTCGGTGGGAGACAATGCAGTGGACCCAACTGTTAGACCAACATCCGTGCCTTTTTTTCTTGGTCTGGGCTGGCTCCTCCTCTGCCGAGTGCCGCGCTGTGGGTACAGCCTGTCTTCCAGAGGCTTTGTGTGAGGGCTGGGACCTGCCTCCAGGAGGGCCCCACTTCCACGAGAAGAGTGTTTGAGCATGTGTTGAATCGTAAACGTGCCTATAAAATCAAAAGGCCTTCGTTTGTTGGGTCCGGTGCAGCTTGAAGTGTTTTCCTGAAGAAAGCAGTGTTTCCATACATGCTTATACAGCCACCTGCAGTGGCATGGGATATACTGGGAAAACTGGGACCTCGCAGCAGCAAATTGCATCAAAGCCTGGTTTTACGTTTGTGCAGAACGGATGGCGCTGCTGGGGAACCGAAGAAGAGCGAAGGAGGACTACGGAGGCGTGGGCAAAGCTGAAGGACCTTGGGTAAGGTGGGCTGATGCTCGCAGTGCCAGCTGCAACTCAAATTACGTGGCGAATTAATGGTTTTAGTTTTATGTAATTTGTTTCAGGGTTTACAATACTGTAGGGGAAAGCAGAACGTTTAATTGCAAACGCAGATGTGACATGACATTCTGTCTTACTGATTCTTTTTCAAGACTGTAGGGAAAGGAGAAAGCGTAAACAGCTCAGAAAAAAACATGCATTTTACATCACAGCGGGCTGTTAGTAGAGAGCTCTGATGCTTTATTCGCATGCGGCTTGTCGTTTAGGTATTCAGCAAAAGCATCCGTGTTATTTATTTAAAAAAACAAAACAGTCTTCAGAGCATTTTACGTAGTTTCTTCATAAAGCTGAAGTCCAGGTATTCATCCAGGAAGCTGTTAACAATCCCGGCTGCGCCCAGGGTTATCAAGCAAGTTAGAATTATCAAACTCAAATAAAACCCTGTTAACCTAGAAGTGGAAAGCAGAAAAATACTGTTACAAGCTGTAGATGGTGAAACTGTTTGTCCACACCAGTTAAGAAGAGGCGTGCAGAGCCAGAAAGGACCACTGCTGAAAGGTTACCTTGGGATGTTTTGATAATAAACCATCCCCTCACCTGAATTCCCTTTTGCTAGGGAGGAGATTCCCAATATCCTCTCTATTGGATAGCTCTCCCCCGGTGTTTCTAAATATTCATGTGGAAGTTTGGAACTTGCTCCAGGAGGCAGCTTCCTCTTCCCATGACATGAAGACCCACAAGTAAAAGCCACAGACAAGCTTGAGGACCTCACTGCAACTCTGGGTGCAGGAGTGTGGGAGAGAAGCCATAGGGACTGAGGTAGAGGTGTGTGTGTCTCTTACATCCACATCTGTTGGTCAGGTACTCTCTACTGAGCTGGGAGCTCTAGTTATCTCTTTGACTTGGAGACAGATTTTTGGACCAGAAAGGAAGAGTGTTGATCCTAAAAATTCAGTGATTAGGGTAATGTCCTGGTTCCAGCTGAGATAGAGTTAATTTTCTTTCTAGTTGTTTCTGTGTTTTCAGATTCGGTATGAAAGGAATGTTGATAATGAATATTTTTTTAGTTGTTGCTAAGTGGTGTTTATACTATTCAAGGACTTTTTCTGGCTTTCCATAGAAGCTGGGAAGGAGCACAGAAGGAATATTCCATACCATAGATGTCGCGCTCAGTATATAAATGGGGGTTGGACAGGGGAAAGGAATCAGCAATCTCTGCTGAGTTCGGGCTGGGGAACCAATACACCAAGCAACGAGACATCTCTTTGGAGAATCCTATCACATTAACATTGGAGAGAGGTCTGAGGGGCTTGTCAGCCTTCAATGTATAGCTATCTATCCCCATATCCATAGAGGTTGAAGAAGTTGGTTGCTCAGGGACCGTTGGGGTTGTGGGAAGCCTCAAAATCTCACTGGTGCCTAAAGACTTGATCTAAGAAGCTTTTCTGGCCATAACCACGTCTACACACGGGTTTGAAAATGGTGAAGTGCGAGAGTTTTCTCAGCTTCAGAAGAGCATGAAAAAAAGGCTTTAGCTGAGCCCTTTAAGTATGTCAGAGCCAGCTGGAGGGGCAGGTAGAGGATACAGCTCACTTGCAAAGGCCCCTCCAGCACAGAAACTGAGTAGAAGGTGCATGTTCCTGTTGTGTTTTTAAAAAATCCAGCCTTGACAAATGTGAACTGCAGTTCACGTCGAGTATGAGTTGTAACCAGCTCTTAGAGCACACAGACCAGATCTGTCTTTAGAACTAGCGCGGCTGTAGTCAGTGATGGCAGTTGAGTCTCAGTGTGAAGACGAATTACCTTCTCACTACTGAGGCTGCTGGGGGCTTGTTGTATGTTTTGGGGCCGGGTTGTGCATGCCTGGCTTGTGCTGAGCTGTTGCCAGCTGAAGCTGGAGGTGGGCACCAGCCAGGCTGCAGAGGCAGCCGCATGAGCAAAGCCATTTTCTGGGGCTGCCAGGCAGGATCTCCTCTGCTCAACACAACGAAATTGGAGTCCCACCAGAGCGTAGAGCTCTGCTAATAGTGAAGCCGGATGCTCTTCTCTGGCTTCCTTGAGAGGCAAAATCTGTTGGTCTAAGAGTACTGAAGTAAAGCATGGGAAAGACTTCTTGAACAAAGGGCTTTTTAGTTTGCTGAATAAAGAAAAGCCCATTATGCTCTGCTTGTTCATTTATTTGTGTGGTTTTGCTCCCCAAACTTCCTTAATAGTTGCTTCTGGTGCACGTTCACTACATCGTTTGAATTGTTGCATCTCTTACTGGGAGAAATAAAATTGGCTTCATATATTTGCTCTGGAAAACATAGCTTCTCCCTGCTCTTTAAGCAATAGCTCTTCCAAAAAGGATAAGGGATTGGTGATGGCTGAGTGAAGGAGAGTGGTAATACTGGTACACAAGCCATGGGAAATAGTAGTATAGTCTTTTGCTGCTGCAGGATTATTCACTACAAAAAAGTCTGATTGCTTTGTATCTTCCTCTAGAAATATCCATCCCAAAGTCTTTTAATTTTATGACAAGTATTTATTGTGCTATTTTCTTTTTACGACCGGTATGTGTGCTGGAAGAGGAGCCTCAGGTCAGGACACAGAACATAACAGTGGCTTTGGTGAAACAAGAGACAAACGGTGTGTTTGAGAGTTTACAGTGGAGGGGTGTTTTGCCAGCGTGCGCGTTTGTTGAAGCCGAATTCGTGTTATGAGATGGTGTGCACTTAACATTCATTAACGTATGCTTATCTGAAGCTGTGTTCTCTTATCTGTTTGGTGAAAGTTCATCAGCCTACAAGGCCAGGTTTGCTGGCTTCCTTCAGTGCCTTCTGTACGGCTGGAGTAAAAGGTCTTAATGTGACAAGCTGAGGCAAAACGAAAAGAGCAGACAGGCAGGCACCGTGCAAGCTTTGCCTGAGCGGTCTCCCACCCCACAGCAGCAAAACCCTGCTTCTGTTTGCAGACAGGGCCTGGTTGCCAACAGGCGCAGCAGAAAGCAGGCACCCACAAGGTGAGCAGCAACCCTGGTCTCTGCCGTGACCCGCGGCACGTGCACCTCTTAACCCAGGCTTCTGCTGCGACAGCCAGCCCTCTCCCCGGGGGGCTTCCGCTTCAGACCTCTCGCTGACACTTCACACATGTTGCATTCAATTATAGTCACTTTTCTCTGCCAGCCCTTGGCTCTCAGCCCAGCTTCAGACCACAGCCTGGAGCTTTTAACCTGCCTTCAGTTGGTAACTCCTTACCTTCCTTTCACGGACTGTGCGTAGCCGTGGAAGTACTTGTAGCGGGCAAACACGTACAACACACCCAGGAAGGAAGCTACTTCTAAGAAAGAAAAGATTAACAGAGGGAGAAAAACAGTTAGAAAGCTAAAAAAATTAGGATCTCAGACAGTTAGAAACTTTATTTATGTTTTCTAGTTGGGAGCTCTGGGGATTTTCAGAGCTACCCTTACCCTGGGAAGTTGTCTTGGGAAAGAGTCATTCAAAAGAGATACATATATTCTTAAACATTCACTACAGGAGGCTCCTTATTTGGGTTTACAGATAGGGGTGGGCATAGGACTGTCCAAAAAATTCTAAAAACATTCCCTGAAAAGGCGATCTCAGGAACTGACAGGAACCTGTACCTCCCCCCTGCCCCAGTTTGGTGGTTATCCCAGAGACAGGGATAGGGGGTTGGAGTTTGGTGGCTTGACCCAGCCCTGTCATTTTCTATTGTTATGGCAGTTCATGCTAAAGGGGAGTGTTTGTTTTGTTAAGAGAATCTTATTTATGTTGTTAATAACCTGCTTTGCATTTATATAGCAGCTTTTATCCAAGGACATGAGAGAAAGCTGTAGTGAAGTTAGCTTTCTGACCTCCCTGGGGGAAGAGTATAAAGTCACCTCCCTTTGATAGATGGAGCAGGGTGTGTAGGTCAGTCGTATTATCCAGGACTAAGCTGGATAATTTTGTGTTCTTTCAGAGCCTGCGAGCGAGTATTACAGGGGACAGCTTTTGCTGTGTTCTGGATTAACTCGTGTAAACATACCTATGGGAGATGCTCAGCTGAAAAAATGACTTAAAGAGGAGGTTAACATAATCCTTCTTTTCTTACATATAGCAGCACACGTCTGTGTTGCTGGTTAGCAACTGTGATTTTCCTCCATTCAAGAGTGTGTCTATGATCACACGTACTATCTCGGATTGAGTTTGTTGACTTAAGTGGTCCTACTTTGGATTTACATTGGATTTTCAGTGGAGATGGGACTCTGGCTGTAAGAGGGCCCCAAACCAAAATACTGTTTTGGAGCAAACATAGAAAACGGAGAAGAAAGATAGTTGGTCAGGAAGTAGAGGTGTAGTGGGCACGAGCTAGTTATCCTTTCTCCGGCCCACAGACTTCATGCTTCTAAAACATCAGCTGGGGAAGGGTTAAAAAATCAGAATGCAAAAATTAGGTTCTGCTAGGAGACATCACAGACGCGCCTTGGGAAGTCCAAGGGAGTGAGAGGTATGAAAGCTCGGTGGTGTCTGAGTTCAGAACATTGGGCCAAAACCCGCCCCCCTGCTGGGTGCTGAGGAAACCCAGTAGGTTTTCAGGGGTCCCCGGGGAGCACCTGAAGGACAGTGTCTGCGGCTGGAGAGGCCGCTGTGATGCCTGTGCTCGGTGCTATGTCCCAGAACAAACAATTGAGTCACAGCCCAGCGGCGACGTCACTCAGCTGGGATTGAAAAACCCAAAGGTTTGCTGGTTTGAGCTCCCTCTCTATCAGCCAGGGGTCCAGCCACGGGCACGAATGCTCTGACCCGAGTCTTTTCAGGCTGCCTCCTCCCCGGGGACGACAGCTATGCCTGATGCCCTGTGAGGATTGCCCCGTAATGTGCAAACAGTTGTTAGTGGGAAGCATCTGGGAGCTGCTTTTCTGAATGATTCACCCTGTGAATCCACTGCACGTGTGATAAACGCGCCGTGTGCTGGCTCCTGGGTTTGCAGAGGGAAGTGAAAGCTGGTGGGGCCATGTGAAATGCCATGACTAAGTGGGGATTTCGGTGTCACTGAGCATTCTTCTAGGAAGGCTATGCTAACGTAATGCAATTAAAAGAAGGGAAAAAGATGTAAACGGTCATTTACCACCTGATAAAACTAAAGTGTTTTAAAAAGTTATGCCAAACTTCTCAGTCCAAGATAAAAAAGAGAAGTATTTACCTTGATTAAAAAACCATCCTGCAGTCCAGAGGACAGTCAGGAATATTGGGTAAAACTCCACACAGTTTTGTCTGCAGAATAAATTTGAAAGAACGTTAGTCTGGAAAGGGAAAGAACTATTGGTGAGATTTTCAAGGAGAATTGGCTTTGGCCTCATTAAGTTGCCACTAAAAGTTAACGGTATCGAATCCAGCGGGAGCCCAGTCAAGCCAGCATTAGGTGTTCTTAAAAATTCTCTTCTTTGTAATCTCAAATATAAACTATTTCAGATATTTGCCTGGTATTTAAACTTAGACAAGGATCTGGACCCCAGCTACATGGAAATAAATAGGACAAATAATCCTAAATCAATTGCCTGTGCAGCAGAGAGAGGCAGGAATTCCAGCAGATGGACAGGATGCTAATCACTTATCTCCATACTCAGCCTGCAAGTTTTGTGGGTCAGCCTTCCCAGGACTGCCAGAGGGAGCATGGAGCTGTGAGGAGGCAGCTTGGATTGCTCTGCTGAGGACAACTGCCTTTATGAGGTGCTGTCAGGCACAGACAACACGCAATAGAGCTTGCGGTGAGGACCATGACATCTTTATTCGTGGATCACTTTTCCTGCCAATATTTCTTTAGGATATCTTTTCTTTGTTGTTCTGAATTCATTTCTTTTTAACGGATTAGGCAACCTTATATATCTAACATATTATTTTATCTAATATGTTGTCTAATGTATTCTATGTCTCATTATTGTTATCCACTACATCTACAGTTACAGCAGATGGGACTGTTTGAAATAAATATAAATACTTTTGCACAGCCTCATTAGCTAATCACAAACTGAAGCCCTCTAGGAAAACGCTGTCACCTTAGGCTATTCCACCATTATCCACTGTGAAGACAGAGGTTTTCTGTGCTCTTGTCTTCCACGTGTTTGGTGTTAGCCACAGTTCAAGAACTGACAGGAAAGCTTGCTAGATCCAGAGCATCTGGTTTCTCTGAGTTACAGTCAATTAGCTCTCAGCCCCTACTTAGATTTGGGTAATCTGGTTGCCTGATTTGATCAGAACTTCAGCAATGACTTTTTAAAATGAGCTGAACTTATCCCATTGTCAGTAAAATAATAGCTGAACCATTTGAAAAGTGATATGTTCATTCTTTTTCTTTCTCTTTTTTTTTTTTTTATTGAGCAAAGGATGCAAAACATTTTAAGATAATGTTTTTGCTTCTCTTCCGGACTGAATTGTTATTCATTGCCACCATCTTAATGATCTTGGACTTACTGTGCACGAAATGTTCTGTCAAATTCTGGAGCTCCAGTGACAGCTGGGGGCATGACCTTGTGCTTCATTCTTGATTTCCCCACCAGCCAAGCAAAATGACCTGTAAGCAAAAATAAGGGCTCACGAATTACACAGTTCCTTGGCTCAATTGCGTCCCTAACACGTCAGTAATTTTTTAAATAGAGATCATTGTTCTTCAGCTCTTTCCATTTCGTTTGGCAGAAAGAGACCAATATTAGATAAAATAGTTTTTCCCTCCAAAAGTTTAGATTTTATCTTCAGGAGTGACACTCATGAGGAAGGGGGAAAATTGTTATTTCAGAAGTATAGTAATCCTCTTTTTGCATTTGCTAGACTAGCTATGACTTAAATATCCTTCTACCTCATCCAAATCCTATAACTGCACAGCCTTGGAGCAGTGTAGTCACTCCCCAGTGGCAGTGTGGTGCCTTAGCAGTGGCTCAGTAACCACATTGCACCGACGGAGGTCACCTCCCTACTTGTTTGAATAGGGTACAGTCATTTTGTTTTAGTGATACTAAGAGCTATGATGCTTTGAAGTATGGGGCAGCGTTACAATCCTCGGAAACAAAAATCTGGTCTCCACCTTTTTAAAGTTATTTACCCATATCTTCTAGTGCTTGCTTTTCCATCTGTTGTTACTCTCTCAGACTGACAAAATTCGGTATGTTGCAAAGATCAGAAAGCTGCAGCTGGGGAGGCTGTAGCCTTTCCCTGCTCTCCACCTCATCTGCTGCAGAACTCTGAGAGCTACCTGTTGGAGGACCCAGGCTGTTCTACCTCCACCCATTGGAGCTCATAGCACTTACCTGTCTTATAAAAAGCATTTTTTAGAACTGATGCAGTGCTATGAAGAAGATAGATTACTTACTGTACAGTCACTAAGTATCAGTTACCTACCAAAAGCCCCCAAACCAATCAAACACTATCTCTGCACTTCTGACCCGTTTTTCTAGGATTACTTCTGATGTGTATATGTATACCTCATTTTACTGATATCCTCATTGCGGAAGTCTCTCCCTAGAAGTTGAAGAGAGGCTCTCAAGGACAAAAGGCAATACACAGACAGCAATTTTCTGTACGCAGCAGGGCTATTGGGCATCACCCTGGGTACCTGAAGTTATTTTTCTGGCTGTGTCATAGCCACCCTGTACAAGAAGCTCGCTATCTACCTAAACTTTACCTGGATCCAGAAACCAGGCACCTGCCTGAGTTCACTAAAAAGACCTGTCCAAGGGGCAAGCCTAGGGCATACCTTCTGTCCTCCCCTCTGGGAGCAGTGGCATTAAAACACAGCTAGAGATATTAGTGGTGCTGCCCTGTGCGCCTCTTATGCCTCAGCCTTATGGCCAAAGCCTTTTCCCAAAAAAGCATTTTCCCATCTGTCTTCTCCCCATATAAGAAATTACAGGCTGTGTTCAAGTGACCTCTTAACCTTTCTCTCCAGTCAGAGCATCTCAGATATCTCTCTGTAAGGCAGGTTTACAGAACCTTTCATTGTATTTGCATCCAGCAAGACCTCCTCCACTCCCACCCACACATCTCTTGTCGTGTCTGGTGATTCATACCATATTAGCCACCCTGCAGCCCTTTCAGAAGAGAAGAATGGTAGTGGGGAGGGTTTAGGGAACATGCTTCAGGGAGACTGGAACTTGTGGAAGCACAAGAATTACCTCTGAGAAATATTTTTCCAGAAAACTTGACTGAAAAGTTGCTTTTTAACTTTTGTCACGGTCAAAATGATCTATTTTTTTTTAATGACAAATGCTACACACTGACAAATCCTTCCTGGCTTATCGGTCAAAGTGGTAGGTGAGCCATAGTGTTTTGTGCGATGGCATCTTTAGCCAGCAACGCGTTCCTCATTTTCTGGCCATACTGAGCCATTCAATGCTTACAGGCGGTCTGGGACCAGGTTTTTTCTACAGAGGAGCTAAGGCAAGCCAAGGCAGCTCATTGCATCCAAATCAGTTGGGGGGAAAAAAAAAAAAAAAGGCAAAAAAAAAAAAAGCCTTGAATGGATGCTGGACAAAATAAACTTACTGGGGGAAATAAGAAGATTAAGGCCCTGTAGGGGCCAAAGCGTACTTGTTTGTTCAGTACAATTAACCAAAGCAAATTGTCAAGGCCGTGGTATAACCCTGGCCTCAGCTTTGATGTGATTTGCCCTTGGTATTGTCTGGTCAGGAAGGCTCTAGTTTGAGGGGCAGAGATTTTCCCATGGGAGACCCTGGCTAACCACACACAGAACCAGGTTGTGATAGTACGGTAGGACAAACGCCATCATAAAATCTGCTTCTTTAGTGGCTTCCATCGAGATTGATGGGAACTTTGCTTCAATTAGAGGTAAGTGAGTTTTTATATGCCAATGAAACACAAGCTGTGGTGCTGCATAACAGGAGAACTAGAGTCATGTCTGGCACCTAAAAGAAAAGGTGAGCCTGGTGTGCAGAACAAGACAGGTACCAACCAGGGACTCGAAAAGAGCTCAGGAGAGGAATAATTACTGTATTTTTTGCTAACTGCATAGGACTCGCCTTTTGGTTCATTTCTGGTGAATGGAAAGCAGCGATGTAACTCCAAATTTAAGCTTTGTGATTATGGTTTAACAAGGGCTAAAGTAAATAATAAAGCAATGGGAGAGCTCTTCTGCCCCACCCACTGGAGGTACTGCCACAAGGACTCCAGAAAGCATTGCAGCAGGAGTAAGGAAAGATTTTCGTAGCCTTTTCTTCCCTCTGTATCAAGTTGTTCAGTTCTAGCAGGCTAAATTACATGACTGAGGTACTTACAAAGTATGCTTGACTTGCCTTTGTTTGCTTGCCTTTTTTTTTTTTTTTCACTTTCATCTTCAGGTAGCATTTATGGTTACTGAGTTAATGTCTTTACTCTGAAAATATGGGACAAAGCAGGCTTTCAAGGAGCATTACTCTCACACATTTTACATGTGCTAAAAAGCCTGCTACCTGTATTGCAGTGTATGATAGTGTGTGTTAATTTGCATGGACTGGCCCTACAGCCTTTAAAAAAAAAATCCAACCACTTTTTAATAATGTTTTGCTGGCTCCTGGAATTACTAAGAGTCATTTTAAAAGGTGCCAGTTCAGAGAGATGCTTCAATATAGAGGATTAGTGGGAATCCTGTCCTCCCTGTTCTCTCCTGTATCAATGACTGGGATTCATTCTGCCCTTTCATTGGATTCCCTTGTTTTCCCATCAGTCCACAAAGCACTAATCTCTCAAGCAAATCTTAGCTGCTTAAAACTGGATTCATGACTGGAAACCACTTCTTGCATTGTTTCTGCTCTTTCTTTCTACCCTAGAGCATTTCTTGCACAGCTTAATCTTCTACTGACCTGATTCTTTGAATAACTCACGGTTCTGAGACACTAAATCTGGTACCTCTGATGATTGCTAAGTGAAAACTGACTTCAGCACTGCTTCAGGGAGGTCGTATTGCCCATTAGCACCTTCCTAACTCAGGACCCGAGGCTCAGCAGAATAAACAGAGCACCAGGTGCCACTTATGTTGTATTTTGTTCATGGCAAGCAGTCACCCACCGGGCTACTCCGCTTGCACGAACTGGTTCTAGCACATCCTTATGGTGCCAGTTTCCCAACGTTAATTTGAATTTCCAGAAATTAATCTGTGTTGGTTTACCCATGCTAGAAAGCATGCTGAAAGTAAGCCAAGCTGTGATGATTTAAATCAGATCAGCAGATCAGATTCTTACATGGGTTTCTCTTTGGGCTTGATGTCAGACTGCCAGTGTAAATTAAAACCCAGGTTATCTTGTCTCTTCTGTGATTTTAACTAACATGGATTAACCATCACAAGGAATAACATAGATATTTCCCCCCTCCCTTCGCAGTTTCAGTATATGTACAATTCCTTGAGTTTCTGAACTGCAATACTTTTCTGGATAATGTTTGTTTGTTTGTTTTTAATCCTTCGCACTTCTACCATAAAAATCAAGCCAGACAAGTTGAACTTTCACAGAAGTCAATGGGAAATATTGCCACCAAATAGAAATGTATTGTGATGATCACAGGGGTATATTGTAGCTGGCCTGATGACAGAAAAAGAGGACATAAATTTTAGGTGCTTTTTATTTGCCTTCTGTTGTGTTGGGCTTTTTTTAATCTGGAAGGGTCACATTCTCAAGCCTTTTTTTCTGCTGGGTACAAATGTTATTTCAGTAGTTGAGGCTTTGAGAACAAATAAACAATCAAGTCACACAGATAGGTTGCTAGATAAGTTGGCAGTGCTATAGATATTTAAAAAAAAGGCAGAATAATTATTTTTAACTTGCTCTTAGTCTTATACTAGTATAGCACAAATGCCTTCAAAATGTATCTTGTTTCTCGGTGTAAACACAACTATCTGAATCAACATATTTCAAAGAAAATAATGACAAGCATTAAAAACACTACTGCAGTTTTTAGACTGAAACACAGCAAAAGGAGCATCTCGGACTTGCCCATTTCTTTCCCTAGTCCTTGATTCTGAGAGGCATATCAGCAGGGGATAAAAGAAATCCCTGCAGATCCATTTAGATCTTAAAGAAATGTAATGATGAGGACAAAATACGGAATATCTCGTATTATTGCTGCCTGGTGTAAAGGTTTGCTTTCTTCTTTCATTTCAGATACTTAGTATATATCTCTATTTCACAAAACAGTTTTTTCAGCACTTTTAGTCCAGCATTAGTGTGTTTGATTTCACAAATTTACTCTCACTTTTGAGGCTTTCAATTGTATAGGTGCCTAAATAAGAATTGAAACCAAGACGCCATGTGGCTTCGGGGTAACTTTACAGCTAGTTACAAGCTCTCACAACAGTATGATTCCAAGAAGTCAGCAAACAAAATAGAATTGAAAACAAATTAATTTCTCCCACAGGGAAAAGCAATCTGTCCCACTGAGCCAAGCCCCTCTCAGACTACAGAGAGGGTAAACAATGCGCCGGTGAGAAAAACCTTGGGAGTTCTCAGAAATTAAAGTTACAGAGCAGCCAGTTTATCATAAAATAATTTCCAGTACTTCAGAACTGTTGGAAACCTCCCCGAGCCCCAGCCACGCAACCCCACAGATCTTACATTGCTGGAAGGCGGAAAGAAGAGAGACAGCCGCGAGCAAAATTAAATCACCAGCCATGTTCCCAGCAGCTTCCGCGTGCGAGCAGGATGTGTGTACGGGAGAGACAGCCCGAGCGAGCAATAAGGAAAAAACACCAGGTGGGACAATTATAGTGCTTTTCAGCATTGCAACAATGGTCTGCCCTGGAAATAAACCAGCCTAACTTTTTAAAACAAGAGTGCAAAATGATGGCCATTTTTCATTCCTGAAAAAGTTCAAACACAGTCAGCCAGCCCTGCCTGCCTCTTGCCTGTGTGAAAGCGCAGAGAGAACAAAACCAGCCTTTCCTGCCTCTGTGGATTCAGCTGTTCTTTTATGCCTCAGATTTCAGCTGCAATCTCTTTTGAGGGGGGAAGACTTTTTGTTCTGTGTTTGTGCAGGGTGTAGCGCGGCGAGGTCTGTGTCCATCGCTAGCGGTGCCACTGGAAAGCAGCAGGTGCAGGAGATGCGAGGGGGGAGCCCAGCTTTGTACCGTCCCCAGCCTTGATTTACAAGTTTTGCCCAACAGGTACACCTTAGTCTCTGATGGTAACACCACAGCCGCTTTACAGGCAGTCAGCACACAGGAAGAAATTGTTCAGGATAGTTCAAAGGGTAAAACAACTGAGAAAGAAAGAAATATCTCCATTTAACAGCCTGGAGTACGCTTCCTATAGCTTATGCCTAGTCCTAAAGCTGGGAGAGATTCTCTCAAGGAATATTTTTCATCAGCTAACTAACAGGAAGCTTAATGTCATTAGCCTTTATGATCCCAGAAGACCGCTGGAACAAAACCAGTGTAATGTTTGTTGTCACTCCAGGATTATCTATCCGCTTTGCCTCCAGCTGACGTAGGAGTATTTCATTAACTTTAGTCAAATTTGCTAATTCTAAAGGCTAACATAAAAAGGACATTAAATCAGTTATTTTACCTTGCCAAATTTTAAAAGGTTATTTCTTGGGTATTAATTCAGTATATTGTTCTTTCTAAAGATTGGAAGAGCAGATACACTGTAATAACATTAGCTGGATGTTTGTGCTTAGTGACTCTTCAGTTGCTGATTTATATGCTTTAATTGCAGTTCTTGTTGTAGTATGGGTTGGCTTTCTTGCTGCTCAGTCTCTCTGTGTTTGTAGGGGCTGGCTCAGAGGTGTTCAAAGCGTTGTCACCCTCCCGGTACAGGGAACTGAAGGAAAACTCTAACAGAGGCGATCATTTGGAAAGTTAAAACCACAAGGGCTAAGCATTTTAAGGTTGGCTGATATCAAAGTTCTGGGGTTTTTTCAAGGATAGGTTTTTCAAAGGATAGGAATTTCAAAGTGACAATGGACATGCAAAATCCAGCAAAGAATAAAACAGGAATACAAATTAGGGCAGGGGGTTAAATCCACAGAAATATTACAAGTTGCATGTCCATTATGGCTGAGCTAGAGTCTGCTTCAAACTCTGTTCACTTTCCACTGGTAGCAGAGTTTGTAGTTGCCTATAGATTTATAACGCTTTAAGTCATACACAGGCCACGGCCAATGTTATGCTTCCTCCCTGTGTAACCCAGAAGAGAAAGATGGATCATATACTAAAAAAGGTTGGGTTTATTTTTGATGGTAGAAATACAGTAGTACCTCAGATGCCCAGAGTTTTATGACGTGTATAAGCCCCAATATATACGTAGACACCGGAATCAACCAAGAGATTTCTCCAGTTACGTCAGGACATTTTGACAGCTTGTCTGTGGCTGATTTCTCAGCTTGCTCCTGATGAACGTAATTTGATTTTGCATTTCCTTCACTTGCATGTATTTCGTATGTGCTTGGCTTATCTCTGCTGTTGTAAATGCGTGTGTTTTCTGCAGCTGTCCAAAGGTGTCTCCGAAGCAAGAACGGGGGCTCTGAGCAGTGAAATGTAATGGGAACTCGGAGATACCATGGTGTCTTAACAGATGTAGGTCTTTCCCATTTGAAAACAGTAGTATTTTATTGCTGCCCTGTCCTTTGTATGTGTGCTCTGCAGGGAAAACAAGTTTCTCTAACCAAGATTTACAGCAGTGGAAACTGAGACATTGAGTAGGGATGGGACTTGGTGAGACACTGGAACAGGCTGCCCAGAGAAGCTGTGGCTGCCCCATCCCTGGAGGGGTTCAAGGTCAGGCTGGATGGGGCTTTGAGCAACCTGGTCTGGTGGGAGGTGTCCTTGCCCATGGCAGGGGGGTTGGAACTGGATGATCTTTAAGGTCCCTTCCAACTCGAACCATTCTATGATTCTATGATTCTATGACTTGCTCATTTCACACAGCAGCTGTGTGTGAGAGCTGGGCCTCTGCATAGCCCCAAGATTTAAGGCCAATTAGCAGTCCTGCCTCTTGCTGACCTGTGTGTCCCAGCCTCCCAAGGAGGCTGGCTCTTCTCGCTGTAGAGAACCTCCTGTTGACCAGCGGCGAAGTCAAACCCCAGCAGGGTGGCAGCACTGCCGTCACGGGAGAGCAGATGGTGGGGGTCGTGAGACCAAAAGCATCTAAAGTGTGAAACCAGACTGATCAAACAAGCTCTTTTAATGGAATTACGCTGTCAAAGCTGCTGGGTTTTGTCTCTGGAAGAGCTGAAAAGAGCTTTGCAAAGGGCAGTGTTCGGTCTGTGCTGGGGTGTAACCTCTTAAAGGCCAGTCACAAGTGGCAGTGCAGCATCTTTTAGTTTTAAACACTTTCTAGAAGACAGGCTCTGAAGAACAGAGAAGCTCCTCCGGCTGGAAGGGAAAATATATCTGAACTCTCGTATATTTCACTGGAAACGTTTACAGGGTAAATCAAGACTATTACAATGTATGAGGCTAGCTGATGTATCAAAAGCAGTTTAGCTACAGCAGTAACAGTAGTGACCTCTGTGGTTTATTAATTTACTCTGCTTTTCAACAATATATTACAAAGAACACAGGCCTGTGTGGCACTGGGTCATACTCAGGCTTTAAATTTATCAGAACTATGAAACGGGTGAAAAAGGAAGAAAATACATTTATTCCTTCAAATGTTCCTGTTTCTACCTCCTAAATAGCAGTTGTAACCCACGTCTGCTGTTGTTTCATAGACACCTTGCACAGGGCCTCAGAGGAAGGATGAAAACTCCATTGTATTCAGTTCTTTTTAAGGTCTGGTTATTCAGAGTCCCCTGCTTTATGGCAGTGTTACCTAATGATAAAACAGATCCTAATTTTCTGTCCCCATCCTCTGAACGCTGGTGTCATGAGATGAGACTATTTTTGATGGTGGTGGCAGGGCAGATTTAAAAGGATTAAACAGAGTAGTAGCCAGAGGTTCGGATCTTTCCTCGATCTGCACCTTATGCAGCCTAATGTCGCCTCCATCAATATTGGATATAAGTCAAGGAAAGAATTGGTTCATGGTGCTCTCATCTGGCTGTACAAAAGATTGATGTGCTTTAACTCCCATCAGTGTTAATGTGAGTTGCTATATGCACATAAATTCCCACATGCCCGCATGTCCACAGGCTGCTTGGATTTCCTTATGGATTTTGGGTATCATTACATTTTTTCACTTTGGACATTGCAGGAACATATCTGGGATGCAATTCTGGATTGCGATAGAGAATAACATATTTTTACGTATGTTTATAAAACACAAACTGTGCCAATCTTGCATATCCCATTGTAATCATAGCAGGCTTTCAAAGCAGCAGCAAAAAGAGGAATCTAGATGATGATAAGAAGTACCTACATGTAATTACAGACTGGGGTTGTTTTTTGTTAAAACGGCACTTTTCTGTTAAAGAACATGGTGGTTTTTTTCTTAAAATATCTTCACCTGTTCTCAGCTCTGAGGAGCTCAGGAGTGCAATGGCTTGGGAGAGATTATCAGAACCAGTTCAGGAAAACGGTGCACACACAGGCACATCTGCAGTGCCGTGTAAAGAAGCTGTGTCTATATGGTGATCGGGCAATACCTGGGGCCAAACATTCCTCACCTCCCATGCCTCAGACCTCCTCCTCCTCCTCCTAACCTGAATGTTTCTGGAAGAAGCAGGACATCTCCAAAGAAGAGGTACAGCCTAACACAAGAAGGGAATTCTGCAAACCCTGCCTCTCCCGTTCAGCAGAAGAGGAAACGTGGTATACGAAGCTATTTCCCGTTCTTCCCTTTGACTCTTCTTGTGAGAGATCTTGAGAGAGCTGCAAAGGCTACCAGCCTGGAGATGAGATGTGGTGGTTAGGCATTTCTCTTGTCAGTGTGTGTGATTAGAAGCCTGAAGATGAGAAGTGACTCTCCCAGATCCTTCACCCTATGGAAATCAGCGCTGGCTTACGCTCCGCGCCTCACTCGCAGGCTAAAGCTGCTGTGGACCTACAGGATCACCTTGCCTGACTGCCTGTATCATACAAATTGGCAGCATTTCAGCAACGAATAACAACTCATTAATAAGTGATGGGAGCTGGGAGGCAGCGGTGCTTCCAGAGGCTAGAACACTTCCTGCGCCGCGCGGCCCCGCTGGCTCTGTGAACGGTATCTCCGGTTTGCAGCGAGGAAGCAAACAAACCTTGGGAGAACCCAGGGCTGGTCCGCGAGATGCAGATCCTGCACGACTTATGTCTGGATCAAAAGGAGGTTTAAAGATTTCTCTGTTTCTATTGACCAACTGGAAGCAGATCCCCAGACCAGCGTGACTGCTCTGATATCTGGAATGCAGGGGATTAATGGAGATTCAGCAAGAGATTTGAAGACGTGTTGGTGGTACGTCTCTTGTCTCCCTTCACAACACCTAGTAGATTTGTGACAACGTAGCACTTGCTATTTTTTAACTTGCTAACCTTGGACAAAGAGCTATTTTAATTAGCGAACCACTTCAGCTCGAGGGAGTCTTTTCATCCATACAGAAGGAAGTTCAATTTCATCTTTGTGGAAATCAGCTGCACTTAGGAAGTAGGAGGTAAATTGTGCTCGTGTTCAGCCTGATCCAATGCCTTCAGGCGACAAGGCAGATCTGAGCAGTCACTCTGGTAGCTGATGAGCCAGGCCCTCCAGCCTGGCCAGATCTTCAGCGTGGCTTGCATTACAGTCACAACTGTGGGCCATTATTTATTGCCTGCATCTCTGACTTTTCAGGGACACTATTGGTAAACGCTGGCTCTCGGTGTCAGAGCGATGCTTGCTTGACTCCAGTTTCCAGAGGAATGTAGCAGCCACGGTCATTGTTATAGTTGAAAAACTGACAGTTTTCCGAGGTGCCTGGTCTAGTTATGCATTCAGCTGCTCCCAAGTTTCTACCAGGTGGGATGCCTGATTCCCTGAGATTCCCTTGAAAATCCTGTGTGACTTGGCCATGCCAACAGAAGGGGTTAATGGCAGAGACAAGAAGCAGAACAGGTAAGTGGCTTCGGTGCTTGTGCTTTACATTCCAGACCCTGCACCCTCCTCTCAGCTGGCAGGTCGCAGAGCTGTGGGGACCCAGACACCAGCTCCCCCGAGAGAAAAATAATGTAAGCAGCTGGTATTGCGAGTGCCATATTTACACAGGCATGTTTTGAAAAGAAATAAAACCCAGGAGAGTATCTTCCTTCTACCGTGCTCCTCCAATCTCTCTCTCCAGCCGGGGCAGCCCCAGTCATGTCCAGCCCTTCCGTGCTGGAATCGGGTTTGATCCAAGTGCTGTCGGATCAGCCGTGCTTCCAGGTCAGCCGCTCCACCCTGGCTTTGCTTCTCTCTGTCCCCTGAGCTCCTTTCTGCATCCCTCCCTGGTGTGATTGCCGTTTCTTCCCTTGGTCTCCGCATCCTCTCCTCGCCTGTAAGAGGCTCTGCTCCCACCCCTTCTCCTGCTCCCCCACTCCGCCCACGTCCACGCTCCCCCGATGGATGCCGGCGCAGCTTTCGGAGCGGCTGTACGTTAAAGCTGGGAGGCCTGGGAAGCTTTGTCTGCTCCTGGGCAGAGGAGGGGGTCCCCCGGCCGGGGTCTCGTGTTGCTTGGCAACATATTTCTCTCTCCTCCGACAGTCATTTCCCCTCGCAGCGCCTGCTGATGCACGCACAACAAACGAAAGCAATATTACAGCAGCAGTTGCTCCTGTCGCTGTTTACTCGTTATTTATGGTTATTGCCGTGAAAGGATCTGCAAACATTTCTGCACATCCTTCCTTGGTCAAAATAGATATTCTTACATGCTTTTGTGGCACACCTGCATAATTAATGGATGGTCACTGCATTTCGGGGCACGTGACATACAATCTTATTGGCGTTTAGCTAAAGTGGCTGCTGGTTCTGGACGTTTCTATTTTTCAGCCCCAATTTGAGATGTTCAAGGCTTTATACTCACAAGTGCAAAAATCCAGTGGAAGAGACTCCGGCTTAACTGCCTCAAATTGTGGCTCTCATTTTCAGCTACACGTACATTTAATAAATTCTGCCCTGAATTGTTTTCTGTCCCTTTCATAAGGATTAAGGCTAACATTAAGATTCCAAAATGAAAACGTTGCCACGAACAGAGATAAAGCAGCCAGGGTTTTTCCCGATGTCTGAGTCTCCCCCTTATCTGCTTGCCCTTTCCTCCTCCACGCTAACCACTTCCCGCTTAGTCTTTCCGGTTTGCATTTGTGGATGTGCCAAAGGAGAAATATAGCCTCACTTATCTGTTTTCTCTAAAAGAACACAGCAAGAAAGCCAGACCACATGGGTTTTCTGCTCTTACAATGAAAATCCTGCTGAGGTCTTTCCTTACTCGATAGACTCTTGTCGCTCAGGACAGACCTGGAAAGCTTTGTTCGTGCTGCTGGCCAGTTACGCGCTGCCAGATCTTTTACAGGGCCTTGATTCAGCTCTAGGTATTATTCCATTTGTCAGCAGGGACTGACTCCCTACCTTGTGACAAGGTCTGACAGGCAGGGGAGAACTTTGTTTTGTACTCTCGGGGTGCTCTGCAGTGACAGATGCAAATATACATCTGCCATTGCCCTCTGCTGGGGTATGCCAGAACTACTGGTGTGTGCCCTCTGCTATCTCAGCCGGAGGAACCTTTTTAGTTTCCTGATTAGAACCCTCTCCTTTGCTTTAAGAAATTATCTCTTTGGGAACTAAGACTGCCTGCATCCAGCTGGCTGGCAAACAAGAGAGGTGGTTTTGTTCAGCCGGTGATGGTCGCGCAGCATCAGCGCAAGAAGCAGCACAGGAGTCAGCCCAAAAGGGGAATGTCCACCTCACCGGGGCCCGAGCTGTGGAGGAGGATGAAAGCCATCTCCCATGCACAGCAGAGTTAAAAAAGATGGGGTTGCAAATTTTTTTTCCCATTCAGCTCTCCTTCTGACCGATCGACTGGGCTGACTTTACAGCGGATGCGTACATACAGTGGATGCGTACAACAAAAGTTGCTAGTTTGCCATTACACTATTTAGACTGTATATTTAGTTATTGCTGGTATATCTGTGATCCGCTAGGATTGAATGCAGAGCTGGCTTCTGACTGCTCTGGCATTTTGCTCTAAGGCATTTTGCCCACTCTAGGTCCGCTCACTTATTGTCATGCTGAGTCTCAGTCTAAAAGCTCTTAGATGGAGGCTCTGAATCCACTTTAAAATCTAGTTTTCCCCCAGCAGGGGTTATTAAAGACAGCCTTTTCGAAAAAGCTTTATAGAATGAAGACCTTTATAGAAATGAGGCCCAGTGCTAAGGCGCTACAACAGCGAGGTACACCTGTGAGGGAGAGGCAGCTTGCATTTCAATGGGATTGCACCACTAGCACAGCTGTTCCTCAGAGAAAGAAAACGAGCCCCAACTTAGGCTCACTTAGGCCAGGCAGGCTGGTTGCTTAAGAGGGAGTTCTCTGAAATCAAACCAGGACAGAAGTGATCTGCAGTAATGACTCACTGTCAGCCATTTCTTTACTGAATCTGCAGTGACTAGGAGAAAAGGTATATTGTATGTGGGTTTTGGGTTTAGTTTTGGGTTTGGTTGGTTGTTTTTCTTTTCTAACAGACTGTTGCATGGTCAGTCTGAAAGATCTGAGAGAGTTTCCCAGCTCCACCTACTCAGCAGTGGCTCTGCACCCCAGCTGGGTGCCACAGCTTACAAATCAGCAGCTTTGTGAAACTCTGCAAAGTCATTTGGAGAGCGCTTTGAAGTTCTTGAATGAGCATAGCCCAGTTGGGGGTAGTTTTCAGTCTTCTTAAGCCTGAAAAGCCTGGGGTTTCTGGTGGAAACAGAAGTGGGGAAGGAGTGTCAGCTCAAAGCATAACCTGGTAGCGTTCATATGGGAGGCAAGGAGGAGTTAAACCAAGTAACGGGAAAGTGCAATGAATGGGTACTTTCTTCGGTCACCTTACCCTGGTCACTGTCTGGATCAGCTAACATCCTTGTGCTGACCGAATTGCCTTTCTCAACTCGGTGAGAGATGATATTGCAGAGTACAGAACACTGCTGATAAATTAGCAGAGTCTGAGAGTAAAAGCCATTCCAATTCCAGAATGGCCTTATTACTCTTTGAAAAAACCAAATGTTTCTCAATATAGTTCATTTAGCCAGCTCTGAAACAGGGAATGTAGAAATAGGTGGCATTGACTTGGGACGTTTATTTTTAGGTAACGCTTTTTGTTCCCTTTCTCAGCATAAGGACTACTTTCATCTTCTTCAGAGGCAAAGTTATAAATATCTTCCATTGAGATCCAGGGCATCTGACACGAGCGTGTAGCAATTCTCCCTGCTGCGCATGGCAATCGTATTTCCTTCCATTCCACAGCACTCTCACACCCCTCCGACAGAAAAAGCCTCCTCAGCTCCTAAAATCCATTAGTTATTTTCCGGAGGAGGAAGGAGATGCTTGTGGTAAATCGGACACATTGTGTTGTATCGATATGAAATATCACAATGTCCCACTTCTGCCTGTTCCTAATCAGTGTTACACACTTCGCGTCCGTGGATTTCAGTGGCCTGGTTCTTCTTTGTGTTATCAATAGCATGTCCAAACTGCTCCTGTCATTGCTCTCCTTTGCTTACTGGTGCCTCATGCCATGTAGTCCTTGCCCTTCACACAGGCACCATGACAACCTCAGAGTGACAACACTTTATAGAAAGGGCCAAGCAAGAAAGAGTCGAAAAAGCCTGTCAATAGCAAATTTACTTCCCGCTCTCAAAAGCTGTCACCAACCCCAGACAGGCTTGTAACTCCCCAGCCTCTTTGATAACCTTCTCCTCTACAATCCTGGCTGCCCTGCTTGCCAGAAAAATGCTGTCTCCTGCGAGGACTAGAGGGAGCTACACACAAATGCCTCATGCATTAGCTGGTATTTCTGACCAGGAACAGCTCAAGTGGTCAAGCAGCATAGCATCACCCATCTCAGAAGCCAGCTGAGATGCTTCTTACTGCTTATACAAATTATTCAAGTGCCCACGGAGACAACACAGAGGTTCTCCTGGCCGCTTGCAAGGAAATGGTTGGAATTTCCCTCGCCTGCATCTCAAAATGAGAAGGGAGCAAAGAAGAGATGAGAGGCTGTGGGTCCTTTGCTGAAGCTGTGGAAAAGCATCAGCGCACAGGAGTTGGTGCAGGTGTATTTTGTAAGCACTGAGGAGTCAGGGGAAGCAGGAGGTGTTGCCCTAAAGGAGGACCGAAAGGCAAGTTTTGGTCCATTTTCTCAGACCGGTACAGTTCCTTATGGAAGCCTTGCTCGGGTAATCTAAAAGAAAAATGACTGGAGAAAATAAATAGAGCAATAAATAAAATGGTGGGGGAATGCCTACCTGCCAAAATCTGGTATTGCAGTTAGGGAAGTAGCATTTCCACTATCTTAACTTTCAAGTGTATCAACATATAAATTGTGCTTAGTTTCCCTGGTGGATAGAGCTATGTGCACCTTACCATACGTGGCCATGATGGCATAAGCTCTGTTCTCTTATAAAATACGTGTAGCCTGAAATAAGCATAGTGTGACCATGGGCAGAGGATACTGGAATATACTTCAAGTTGTGTTGTTTCAGTATCATTTATGATTTATGCTAATTCAAAAGTAAACAAAAGCATTTCAGGCCATTTTGGAAATGCATTCCTTTTTAATTTCCTATGGGCATTATTGTGGTTTTATTTCTTAATCAAAACTTCATTTTTGGCATTTGCTAACTTAGTATTATTTTAAGATTTTGGTTCTGGTTTTAGCTGTCACTTTAAATCCTACATTTCCCCAAACGGAAGTGGAAGGAGGTCAGCTGTTTAATGGGCAAAAGAGATTAATATTCCAAGCATTTTTTCTATTTTGAAATTAAAACGCTATTTCTACTTGGAGAATTTACTTACTTTAATTCGGATTAAAATGAAAACATTGAGTTTCAAAACAAATTAAAATTTGGCATTTTTTGAAATAGTTTTTCTGCTAAAAGCACACTAGTGAAAGTGTTCAGCTCAGTGCAGAAAAACCCCCAGGTATCCCAACAGATATATTGCTTTGTTTAATCCCTGCTTTTTGTAATTTTGGGTCTGTTGTATTGATTATATAAAAAAAGAAAAATAAGGATGTAGTACTCATGAGAAATTGTGTCTTTCCAGATTATATGCTTTGAGAAGAATAAAGCAATTTATACAGGACAGAGAATGGGATGCATTTTGTTTTGAGGTATGTCCCAGTATCAACACAAGTCATGAACTCATGTCAGATCCTCTTTTTTTAAAACTTCATGGACACCTTGGAAGCATTCTCTGTAAGGGCTTTAAGGCAGTTCCTTTTCTTTTCTGTGATCTACAACAATGTCAATGTGACAACTTTCAGTGCTGACTTTTTGGAGACCACCTGGTTTTTAAAGAGAAATGAATGAGTTAGCATTTTTGGCAATGTATGCGTGCTACCTTTGGAATATGTGATGAGCTGGAAAGGTCCATACATTGATTACTGTATTTCATATAATTGACAGGGCTTTGCATCTAAACCAGCAAATAAATAGTACACCCCACTGCTTTCCCTCTTTCACTTGACTGCTGTAGTTACCTAGCATATTGCAAGAATGAAGTGAAGCGAGAACTGGAATGAAGAAAAAAACACAACTGCTTAAAGGAAAAACAAGGTAGTAGAATATAATCCAAATCAAACCAATGCCTGATATAACCCAGAAGATTATTATTACGGTGTTGTGCTGACCCTTCTTGAAAAGCAGAAGAGAAGAATCCTTGCCTTAGACTTAAAGGCCTTTGACTGTTACACAGCACTATTTACTCTCTAATTGAAGTCAATGATCTCATAGCCTTGGGGATCTGACATGGGGCATAAATTTGCCACAGTTGTAGTTTATAAATGAGTGTCGCTATTTTACGGTGATAAGAGACCAGGGCCACTTGGCCTGCTCCCTCCCATTTAAAAGCAAAGTGTTCATAACACATAGAAAGCCTCGTTGTTTGATTCTAATGGATGATATCCCTTTCTGCTAACTGAAATATATTTGCCATTTTGGCACCAGACAAAGTGAGTACTTTTCACACTGTTCCCAGGCTCAGATTGGTTTTATTCCCTTGCTAATCTGAAGAGGTACCCTTCAGGCAAGTGAGGCAGTCGAAGAAAATCCTCTCATGCTGTAAACCTCTGAGCTTGTACTTAACATAGAAATGAATTTCATGAATCAGACTAGGAATTAGAAGGAAACTGCTGAAGCCTAGAGGAGCCTTATAGTCTCCAGGTACGCTGTAGGTGTGTTGCAAGATAGCTGGGCTGGGCTGGGGAGCTGTGGACCCATAGTTCAAATTTGCCCCCCAGTTCAGCTCCTTCCAGGAGGAAGATCACCTCTCTTGCACTCTGTCTTCTGAAATGACCCACTGTGTCCCACTTGGGGACCCAATCGGCTGATGGCCAAGTATGGGCATTTTTTTCCTGGTGAGTGGTTGGTACCCCAAGAGCCACGCCAAGACACTTGTGAATTCTTGTCTGCGTGGCAATCTCCGAAGCACCATTTAGTCACTTTCCTGATCTGTGCTCAAGCTTGTCCTCAGACGCGTGCACAGCTGCAGGGGGACAAGCGAGGAGATGCCCCTTAGCCCCCAGCTCTGCATGGGGCAAACATGGGGCCCCGCTCCCTGTTTGCTTGAGCCAGAGTTGCTTGTTTTGCACCAACAAGAGGGAGGTCTCAGGGTCACTGGCTTCATTAATATTCACTGGTTTAACTGATAGGGCCCGTGCTTTCTAAAAATCAGCTTGTCCTCCAATGCCCTCTGGTGACAGCAACTAATTAGATGACACTGCTCTTACTGAATCCAGTTGCAAAACACTGATGTTATTTTATTCCTATTAAATATTTTAGGCAAATACTGAGACTTAGCACAAACCGAAATCTGCGTTCACTAGTTTGAATGCACAACTCTCTCTGTAATTGCTACAGCGCTTCCTAGGAGTGGAAAGATAGGCATGTTCTAGAGACACCACAACTTAGGGAATCTCCAAAGCTTATTAGGTTGATCCTTTAAATACTACAGTCCTGATGCTTACTGCAGAGAAGTACACTTGTGCATGTGTGTCTGTATGGCTGCAGAAACGCCTTGTGTTGCCTTCCATGCCTAATCTCTCAGGATGGAGAAGCGGTGGCCCCAGATGACTGTTAGGAAAACAGGTGGCTGAAATAATCACAACCACTTGCTTACAGTGGCGCACAGCTTCTGCCCTCTGCCTGCCAGGGCTCCTCGGAGGGAAGGCACAAAACAGCCAGAGGCAGCCCCAGGGGACAAGATGGGCCACCTTACTTGGTATTTGAAAGTCAGTCTGCCTGATAAATGTGTAGACAGTTTTCAAAACTAGACTTGATAGAAATGGCAATATGTGACAGCTTATACACTAAGTCTTTTTGTCTTAGTCTGACTTTACTGTTGGACCATCGAGATAGACCAGGATGGGGCTTTGAGCAACCTGGTCTAGTGGGAGGTGTCCCTGCCCATGGCAGAAGGGTTGGAACTAGATGGCCTTTAAGGTCCCTGCCAACCCAAATCATCCTATGATTCTATGATAATAGGGAAGCAAGTAGTAACGCTAAACCACACACCAACTGGCTACTGAATGTTAAATAACATTTTTAAATTAAAGATGCCAAAATACTGAAATAACTTTCATAAAGCAGATTTCCATTTTATGAGCCTAATGAACTTCTGAGTGTACTGTTGTTCTTTTTAATTGTTTCTCTTGCTATTTGCAATCTCTGCTTTTCAAGAAAAAACCCGAAACCTCATAGTAGTAACACATGCTTTAAGAACAAAATGCTCCAAGACTTTGCCTCCATAGACTGAGTGCTTACAGCTTAAAGTGATAAAGAGAGTTTGTAATTGGAACTGCCAGCAGAGCCTTGATTACTGAGGGGGATGTAGGCCCAAGTATAATTTGATAAGCTACTTGGGCAAGCAGATCTGCAGCCATTAGTAACTGCCTCCAGCGGCACCGAACATCCGTGCGGTACATCTACAGTCTCTCTGTGCCTGGAGCCAGCACCGGTTGCTTCTTGCTCATGTCAATACACGAGCTATTTATTCATGAAATCTGCTTCTTACTCCTGCCTGTTCCCCTGCAGCAAACCAGCTGTGAATGCCATGGAGGACTGCAAAGGCATGCCAAGAGTTGTCCTCCAGCCTCCGCTCTGTGGGACGCTGCAGGAGAGACGGCGGTGAGTATGTGAATGCCTGGTAGCTCCTGGCTTCCAGCACCAGAATTAGGAGATCAGGGGCTCCAGAAGTTATGCCAGTCTTCCTGTTTTGCATTAGCAGAAGGTTCCATCTGAGATGGATGCATCATAGAACATTTTTCCTTACGTGTATCAGTGCTCAGGAGGAAGGATGGCCAGAACAAGCTAGAGCGAGCATGCATTAATTTATCCCTCCTGTATGGTCAGGGTTTACAATTCTCCCATGTTTGTGCAGTGGCCTTTCTGATGGTACGCAGGACTCTTACCTCCACCCTCCAGAAAGCTTCCTTCCTTGCCAACAGAGCCCTCTCCCTGCTTCAAGGGCTATCAAGCCTATTGCTTTGCATTTTATACGTGAAATAGCCTTTTGCTGTATCCATGCACCTGTCTAACAAAACCACTGGGACTTTGGAAATAAAGACAAGAGCTAGACGTTTTATGAGCTTTCCCGAGGAAGGAGATCCATCTTAAAATTGAGCTGGGCATAAGCAGGGAGGATGATATAAACTGAGGCAGATTACCTCACCTCCTCGCAATGGAAGTTAATCTTTTGGAAAAGATGTGTGCCTGTTCATTACAAGCAATTACCATCAGTCATAATCCTTCTAGGAAGCGCATGGAGGATGACTCAGTTCATTTGATGAGTTATACTGCCAGTTTTCCCTGAAGCCCTGGCCAGCAGAATTACCAAGGCTGGCCCTCAGCTGTCTGAATGGTAGGGTTTATATCAGTGCAGCACTCGGCTTAGCTCCTGGTAACGGGCAACTAATGGAACGGGACTGACCAAGATAAAAGAGGCAGCAGGTGAAACCTCAGCAGAGGCATGCATCTCCCTGAGCCTGCATCTGCCCACCCCATCCTTCTGCTCATTTTTGGTAGGTCGGCAGCCAAAGAAGCTCTGAGCTACTAGCAATGCTTCAGCTGTATATAACTGAGGATCTTAACGCTTTACAAACATTAATATAGCTTCTAAACAGGTATGTGGATGGGATTCCACACCTTCAACTCTATGTGTGAAGTATGGAGAGAGAGAGAAAGAGAGGGAGAGTAGCTTTACACCCAGTGAGAAGTGTGTCAAGCTCAAGGGTGCAGGCAGGCTTGCAGGAGGGTTAAGAGCAGGCTTTTTAGAAGTACCTAGAGGTGGTTTGCTCCTGTGCAAGCAGAAGTCAATGACAGTAAGCAGACCTGAGCCAGGGCAAAATGTTATGGAAAGCATTGACTGAAATGACTTGTAGCAGGCTCCCTAGGGGGTCTGTCACACAGCCAAGAATAAATCCTTCATCAAAAGAGCATTTTGTCTGCCCCCAGGTCCGGTGATATTGCCAACCTGGCATTTCAGAGGAAGAAAGAGATTCAACGTCTACATTTTCAATCGAGAGTTAACCCGAATTTTGAATTATTTGGGGCACTGTCTCTGTACAGGTGGATGTGTGGATGTCCTTGCTAACAAGATACGGGAACTTTGAGCAGAGGGTTTATTCTGGTAGCTTTAGTGACTGAATTGCACACCTCCCTGGGCAAACTGATCAGAAGGCAGCCCTTTTGTCAGCACTAGATGAGTGCATTAAACATTCACTACTGCATTGGCAGCATACATTTGGAAGCATCGCTATTAAGGAAGAGTAGCAAAAGTGCTCTCAGCAATGTTTGAAAGCAAGTAGTGTTCACAGCTGTTCCACAGCAGTGGCTTTCATTTTCTGCCGTTGCAGGGCATAGCTGATCTAACATCAACTGTGGGTTTGCACAATGTCAGAACGGCCCTGAGAATTTCAAAAGAAGGCTTGTGTATATTGAAGGAAAAAACTGCCAGGAGAACTCTGCCCAAGACCGGTTGGTGTGAAGTAGCTGGCTCAAAAACCTTGCCTAACTTGGGGCGTGAGCAATAGGAGGGTAATATCAGTCCCCAATAACATATGATGCCAAGTAAGTTGTGTGTTGTTGAGGCATGTTTTCGGCAACATCGTGGACAATTTAAGGCACCACAAAGCGGTATCCCACATGATTGGCCTGCTGGTGACTAGAACAAATCCAAATCCAGCTTTTCACATGGACTCCGTGTGCACCGCTGCAGCTGGGGACTGTGAGGATTCACGGCTGCGTTTTGCCAACCCACCTATCACACTACTTCTGTTATACATTAGACTTCCTTGAGCATTTTAGCGTAGATTTGTAAACCAAAGATTACACAGAAACATACACGTTCTTCGTTTCTTCTGGCAACACTATTCTAAACACTAACCATGCCTCTAGAAATATCTGGAAGAAATTATTTTTGCTTTGTTGAGGTCTGCATAACTTCTGTTTCAATGAATTGAAAGGATGTGATCAGCAAGGAAGTGTTGCACTATAACCTCGCCTTCCTTTCTCTTTTCTTAGCAAGTCAGACCAGTTTCTGGGAAGAGTGGCCTGTTGAAAACCAGTAAAAAGTGAGGGACATATGTAGAAATTGAAAGCTTAAGCCTGCACACCTGCCTTCTGTGAAACTTTGACAGAATTAAGAAGTGATGCAACTGAGTAGATAACTTATATTGTTAGCTATCTCTAAAAAGACGGGGTTATAAAAGTCTGATTGGCTGTAGGAATAGATGCTTGGGATGTTTCATGCACACACTCGTGGCATGTCACTTCTATCAATAGAAAATGCAAGTGCTAATCATCCCCATCTGCTTCTCAATGGAGGCAGATTATAAAAAATCACCGCGTTAGTGATAAGAGCTTAAAAGAGTAGTATCCAGATGCATGTGCGCACGAACACATTCACCACGTCAGGCGTTCACCCTGTGTGACATCAGGTTGCCATGCTGTCGCTTGCTGCACTGTCTGCTGACAGCTACGATTCCTCTCACATCTCAGAGCCTGAGGTCCCACGCCACGGCCATGTGCATACAAAGCAGTTGTTTGTACAGCGTGGTTTTGCTGTGCAAACAAACTGTCAGCTGGGTCTCAGGTGGACACGTGCTGTTTGGTGATTGTGTCAACGTGATGTGGTCAAGACAAGATTTTGTCCTACCTGATCAGATCTTTACTGAGTTTGCCTTTATATGTTATATATACATACCCAGGGAAGAGGAGTCTTTTTTTCTCTCTCCTCTCTCCTTTTCCCCACTTTCCTCTTGAACACCTGTGCATCACCTCCTTTATTCTTACAACTGGTCCATGCAGAGAGAGGCTGAGGAAGAGCCTGCTCATTGCACCTACAGACTTATGGTCCCTGCCTTGTGAGACAGAGTTTACCAGAAACAGTAGAGCATTTGGTGCGAGAAGAGAGTTTGTAGGTGCTGTAAGATGAAGATTCAGCAGCTAGAGTTCCATGTGCTGGCACCTTCAAAGGAGCCTCAGAGTCCCCATTCTCACTGTCTGGTCCCAGAGGCGCATATGGTTCCCAGAAATGATGATTGGTACCGGTTATTGGGTTGTGTTTTAAAGGAAAGCTGCATGTTAACCCCACACATCCCGCAGAGAGAACAGATTGCAAAATTGGAAGCAGACGGGAACCCATTTTGTTAACAAGTGTCAGAAAGTTTCTGATTAGAGTTTAGTCATGCTTTTTACAGTAGACAAGACCAGCATTTTTTGTGTGCATCAGCTTGGCTTCCTCTCCGGCTGACACAGACGCTTACACAACTGAAATCAAAGCCTCTGGGTAACATGGGGGGTCACAGCTTAACGAAGTGATACAAAATCATGCAGCTGTGCACAGCACACACATGCTAACAAGGGCTTTACAATAAAACATCTCGTTCACCACAACTTCCTCTGAAATGAGATACTTTCAGCAGACTTGTCATAGCTTTAAAAATCCAAAATGCTGAAAATTAATCCTCATTTTCAGATGGGCAAATAAACGTTGGCAAGGGCTTTGTAGAAATAAATAAACAGCACGATCTGAGAGTCCCTTTGGCCTTTTTCCATTGCCAGAGGATTCTTCTGAAGCTCCAGGACTCGATAGCAAACTGTATATGGAGCTGTGCTGTAGCCCTGTCAGTGACTCAGGCTTTGGCTGAGCAACAGACAGGTGCTGCGCAAAGCTGAGAATAAAAACAGACACGTGCCTTTTCCTTCTTCTTTTAGCCCTCTGCCTCAAAAATGGCTCATTTTTTAAAGATGAGTGGAGTGAGGGGATGGGTAGGTTGGCCTCTGAAAGATGTTTCACAGGAGTATCTCTGGTATAGTACCACCCGAAAAAGTCAGGTAAGTGGCTACATCTCATCAGCATGTAAGTTCTCTTTGACACACAGAGAAAAGCTTGATACAAACAGCCACGTTGGTAGGACTGAAGGAGCATGAGGGATAAGTTTGCACGTCTCTGCTAAATAGCTGAGAGTTGAGGAAAATAAGGCTGCTTCAGCAGAAAAGAGGTTTTCAAGTTTTTCTGAGATTTTTCCTACTGGGAAGAAGGTTCCAGAGGGGGAAATGGAGTAAGAGTTCTGACTGGCAGAGTACTTTTCCCTAACCATGTGTCAAAAACTTGTGTGCCATAAGACCTCTAAGCCAAGGTTGTGGGATGCGCATGATTATTTCTTAAATGCCAGACACTGACTTGGGTTGGTATAATATTTCCATACATTTATCTCTCTGCCCTCTATTACCTTAATGGTGCACTGAGATTTCTTTTTAAAAAAAATAGCAAACTGGCCCACTGATATGCTACCCCCATCTCCACAGACACCTGATATCACACTCAGTGATGTGCAAGAGAGCACAACCATCTTTCTAATGCCTAATCTCTCCAGCCATAAATGGGACTGGCAGTGGCCAGAGGGACCCCAGCCAGCTTTCACTGTTCCACTGCCCGGAGGCTTGCAAAAGCTGCAAGACTGATCAGGCTTGCAAATGGCATCTCACTGGAAAACTAATGCCACGCTATTTTGGGAGAGAAAATACCAAATACCAGTCCCCTACTCAGTGGAATTACATGAGAAACCACTATGTGGAGCCAGCTGCTAATTATTTGGCTGATGAGGAATCTGATTCAAACAAGCTTGTTATCAGCATTTCAGGTGCACGTGCTCCCCCATTGCCTTTTGCTTTGCCTCTCTCAAAAGTCTAGCATGGGACAATTTGCTGCAATGTAAATCAGATCCATAAACCCATTGGTTTTACTTCGTAAAGTGATGCCGTGCAGACAGAAAGACACATCCCTTCCCTGTCTTTGGGAGAGAACTCTCCACCAGGTTTCCCCAGTCTGTGTGTGTAGCTTGTTGCTGTGCTTCCATCTACCTTATTCCTTGTTTTGTTCCCATCTAGTCTAAACTCTTGTTTAGAGTTGAAAGAGTACTACAAGTTTCCCAGAATAAACAAAAGAACAGACTACAGCTTGAATATCATTACTGACAACATGCTGTGGTTTATGTACATCATCTGGCGGATGCAAAGCCTCTTCAGCCACTCCATTAGGATGGAATTTGATTTAGAGAACAGAAAAGCTTCTAGATAATGCGTATATTCAAAAGGCTGGGAAATACGATAAACTTCTCCAATCTGAGGCATGAGAGGTAATTTCAAATGTTAGGGAAGGGAACAGTGAGAAATGCACACACCAAGGAAACCTTATCTGTTACACAAGACTTCCTCTACTGATGACCTACACTGAGCATTTATGGAATAAAAGTTCAAACTCAGCTTTGCACTGGAAACTTCCCTTGCCGCTTACTCCATTACTTAATGTGAACGCTTCTCTGTTTCCAACACTGAGTTTTGAGGGTTTTCTACAAACAGGGAAATGACTGGGATACAGCAAGATGTAAGCACTTTCTGTTGGGAAGAAACTCAAGGAAAGAAGAATCTCAAGAGTAACTAATTTTTTTTGTAGTAATGTGGGATTTATCGGCCTTATTCCTCCACTGTCTCCAAGCAAAGAGAGAACTGAACTACAGAAGAAAAAAATTCTGACACCCTCAGTAACCACCTCAGATTAATTTATAATTTGATGCATGCAGCACACAGAGAGAAAAGATGCATACTGTTGATACTAGGAACCATAGGCCATCTGCTCAGGGGAGTCACTTAAACACAGTAACCTTTTGTAGAGCACTCAGTTGCAGAGGGAAGTCTTCAGTCCATACTGATGAGCAACTAGGAAGAATGGTATTTGTCCCTATAAGTAGTATGAGGCACAGAGCCTTTACCCTGCAGGATATTCATCTATATGGTCTGAGCCTTGAGCAGAGCTTGTGCGTGCTATGCTATTATGATGAAAGAATTTGATAATGTATATACATGTCTTCCCCTACCATCCATGCTCTGGATTTCTCCATCAATGGGAAGCAATGCAAACTACTGACAGGGAATCACCTACATAAATTCCTCGAGTTAGTGACCTCAGGCTGCTCATACAATTCGCACCCGCAAATGGCATTCACTGAGCCCAGTAAACTACTTAAAGTAGCCAGTAAGGCATGGGGCAGGCAAGAGTTATAAATTATCCCTAGAGAGTCTCAGATTTCATGAATAAATAGTCCCATTATCATTAATCTAGCTGTAAAGAAGTGTCCTGAAAATTCAGCATTCAGGATGATGCTTTGTCAGTCTCTCCTATCGAGTGAAACATTCCCAAGGAAATAATATTCATTCAGGATAAACAACTTGAACACAAACTCCTCTCATCTGTATCTGAGCATGTCTCAATATTGTTAGGCTGCAGAGCTAATCTTTTACTTCTCCTTAGGCTCAGTGATTCTTGTCCCCCATCTTAAACCCCCCTCCCTCTCCCAAATACAAAAGGGAAGTCTTGGGAGCAGTAATTGAAGGAAATCCACTTGCAAGTCCCCTGTGACTTGACGTTGAGGCTGGATGTGATACTGGACTGTACACATGCTTTTTGCTGCCCAGCTTCTCAGTCAATGGGCAGAGTTCACAGTGTGCCGTTTGAACCATTCAGTCTTCCCTACATCAGCAAGGCCTGGCTTGAGCTAGACAAAAAAATCAGGTATACTTTCATCCCAGTGGGAGCCCTGGGTCTCTCTGGGTTTGATGAGATACTTCCAGACCTATCCAGGCTCTCAGGTTTTGAAAGCACATTTTCTGTGATCTTATTTAGGGTAGCTCTGACGCTCCTGCTGCAGAGAGACTGGAGAAAACTTCTCTCCCACCATCCAGTAAAACCCATCGTCCCAAGGTGTTCACACTCAGACAGCCCCGAGGATCTGACCATCCACAGCAGCCCCAAACTTGGGAGCCTCCTACAAAAAATGGACACAAATGGCTCCCTCTACCTGTGCTGACATTGCAACTTTAGCAGATTCAAAATGCTAGAGCCCCCCAGCAGACACCCAAGCTGTTACAGCCCTGGCCAGAAATACCAACCACAGCTGCTTCGTCTCACCTGACAAAGGAGCAATGATAACCAACTTCAGCATTAAGAATAAAATGAGAGTTTCCAATGTAAATTGGATTAAGAACTTATATGGCTGCTTTGTTATACAGACACAAAAAGTTTCCATGTGTCATGGAGCCATTTCCGTGTTACAAACGTCTGAAGAAACATTGTTCACACTTCAGGAATCACCAAAGAACACCACTCACTGTGCCTCAATTTAAGCCTTCAAGTACTGGCCTTCAAAACCAAAGTATTTTGTAAATATGTAACGTTGTAGATTAAATAAGCAACAGCCTGGAGTGTTGAACACGTTATTTCTTATTTTAGCATTTCAAGTAGTCTTAGGAAGCGGTCATGCCCATTTTCTGTCTTAATAAAGCTTGTCCTACTTAAAGATGGTGAAAACCGTTTGTTATGAGGTGGCAGGCTGTACCCGAGCTCTGCTCAGGCTGCAGGAGGCACTAAGGGCAGCCAAACAGGGCACATGGGCAGGCTGGGTGAGAGCTGCCAGGGCTCCGTACTGCGGGAAGGGAAAGGAACCAGAAGAGAAAGGGGGGAGAAAGCTGTAAGGAAAGGGCAGGAAAGCAGACCGTAGGGGATGAGCATTAAATCAAGAAAAAAACACTTCCTTCCAAAATCTCCTTAGAGACACCAACCCTCTGGATTCCTCTGGTTGCTCTCAGCAAGCAGCTCCAGGGCCCCTTGGCAAAACAGTCGCTCTTCCTTGCCCCACCATCTCTTCCCCATGGGTGACAATGTCCTGATGCTACCAGCTCCTGCACTGACCCCATGACCTCAGGAGCATAGCTAGGGAGTCACTGCCACGCTTTTTGTTGTATTAATTAGGAGTCTCATGAACTTACGTTAAAAGTGAATGTTACTGCTTTTCCAAACTGAAATGCAAAGGAAGCAAAGGAACAGAGATTGCGTGTCCAACCTCGCCACATTATTCTGTGTGTTCTACACCTCTCTTTCATTACATGATCACATGCTTGTTTCCAAAGGAACCTTACCACAGTCAGAGTAGTGCAGGGAGATTTAGGCTTTTTTTCCTCCCAGAGGTTGGCATTGAATAATAGGTAAGGCGAGGGATTGCATAAACAGTAATAAGATTAGGCTGTTGAATGCAGAGTTAACATTTAAGAAGGGCAAGGCAGTACCAGGCCCCTGCTTAGAAGAAAACAGAAGAGGCAACCAGCTCCCAGCAGCTGGAACAAATTTGAACAATGCTTAATGATGTGAAGACATACTGTGAGTCCCAACATGCCTGCTTGTCTGTTTAGCCAGTTAAGAAAGCCGAACACCGGCCTAGAGGCGCCTCTGCAGTCTGCCAGAAGAAATGAAGAAGCCTGACCTGACGAGAATCCCCCCTAAACGCTGCAGCCTATCTCAGCCTTTGCTTGGGATTGCTCCTGCGGCGGGCACACTGGCTGAACCAAACTGCTGGCAGCTGATCCCCCCCCTTATTTTCTGCTCCACAAGGGACACTTGGGAACAGCTCGGCAGATGGCTGAGCTCAGGCAGCAGCACGGCGGCGGGTAATGGTGCGAGTTGAGTTTTTTTCTAGCTTGCCGTTAATTTCTTCCCCCACTACTTAATATCCACCATGAAATGCTAGAACAGTGTGTTTACCACCATTTTCATTTAGTGTTGCTATGCTGTTCTTACAGCTGTATTTGGAGTTAATGGAAATTATGCTCTGAACACATGAAACGCTGTGTAATGCTAAGAACTCTTGACAACAATCCGGTACTTGATATTTACCAGACACTTCAATAGTTTTAGCCCGAGTCTCTTAGTTCTCCTACTGTAGAAATGATAACATGCGTTGCACCATTGCTGTGCCGCAAAAATAAGTTAATTAATCTGTAAGGAAGCTGGGTAGCATGGAAGGAGACTAGCAGAAGCTCTCAAAATTGTTACCCTTACATGCAGCGGAGGACAGTAAACAGAATAAGCAAGGCCTGAGGCTGTATGTGGAATGATCAGAGGAAAAATGAAGCACTGTAATCGTACAGCAGGACACAGGTGCTCCGGAAAAAGAGTCCATGGTTATGCAGTTAAAGGCAGGAAAATTTCTTCTATATAGAGCAGGGCACATTGCAGTTGGAGGCCTATTTCTTACACTTTAACTTACTTTATTTTAACTTTACCTTGTAACATGTAACCTTAGCATTTTACTGTGTGATTATATTTTTTGCGAAAGCTGCTTTTACCATGAATACTGCTATCCCATTTCCTGATGAGCTTCTGCAGGTGTGCACCCACCACACCACCATGTGCATTGATCTGCACTTTCTTATTTGTGTGTGTAGGTCACAGCAGTGCCCGTTTCTTTGCTTTCTGCTGTACTTCTGAACACTTGTTACCTTTTAGTGAAAAGGATACCTACCGTGTGTCCCAGCTCCTGGCCCACAGCCTCATCTGCTTTCTGCTCATCAGGTATGTTAATAGGTTAAGCACATCACCTTTCATAACTCCAACACTCTGTATACACTGAGTACCAATTAATCTCTTCAGAGACCCACAGTGAAAGAAACCAGATACACTCTACAGGGGTTCCTATTGTGCTAAAGCACAATATTGCTGTGCTTGAGCACAGTAAACCTGCAAATCTAAGGAAAACAATGACTATGCCTTGTCCTCGTGCCTCAGTTTCCTTTTGGTGGGTTGAGATCAGAATTGGTTTAGGTATATGGGCTTTAAACCACAAATCCTCCCTCCTAAACAGCAAAACTGACTGCTCTTTAGTTAAATTAACCACTTATGACACAGAAGCAAGCCCTTCTGTTCTGCTCAAGCTTTCTGTATGTCTCAATCCTCTCCAAAGCTCTTGAGATTAATATTTTATAAGTTGTCATGTCAATTAGGTCAAATACTGACCTCATTGTTCTCCTGCTTAAAGATTTCCTACCTTTCTTTCTGCAGACACATCTAATTATTTCGTGTCGCTAAGCTGTAGCTGTCCTGTTTTCCCAGTGTGATGTTGTCCCTGCCTTCAGCAGCACTGTCTGGTAGCACGTGGCTGACTCAGCGTAGACTCACCAAGTCCTTCAGGTGGGAAGGGACCCCAGGAGGTCTCTGCTCCAACCTGCTGCTCACAGCAGGGTCAGCTCTGAAGCCAGATGAGGCTGTTTGGGGCTTTATCTGGTTGGTCTTTAAACACCCCCAAGGATGGAGACTGCACAGCTTCACTGGGCAGCCTGCTGCGCTGCTCGACTGTCCTCACAGGAAGCAAGTTTCTCCTTGTCTCGTGTCTGAAACTCTCCGTTTCAGTAATGCCCATTGCCTCTTGTCCTCCCACCACTGTGAGGAGCCTGTTTACTCAGGAAGGGCTGGTGGGCTGCTGCTGGGTGTCCCCAAAGCTGTCCCCTCTCCAGGCTGAAAAAGCCCTGTTCCCTCAGTCTCACCTCGCAGAGCACATGCTCCAGTCCCCGGCTGTCTGGGTCATCTCCAGTAGGATGAAGGAGATGCCTCCTGTGCTCCCAAGACAGCCGGCTGGAAAACCTAGAAACACTTGACTTTCCTTTAAGGTGACTCCTGCGTATCGCCAAGCTGTGGTGGAAAGCGAGGTCCCTGCAGTACACTGAGGCATGTGGTGATAGAGCACTGTCCTCAAGTCCCCTCACAACTTGCCGCCACTGCTTGGGTTTCTCACCCTTCCTGCAAAACTGAAATGCAAGAGCCCGTCTGCTTTGACAGTGTCCTGGTTTGAGCAACAGAGGAGTAATTTATCTTCTAATGCTTGGGAAAACTGCATTTTTAGAAGACTGTACTGCCTGAATCCATGAAAGTATTTACTTTATAGC
>JAHREE010000567.1:3436527-3458573 GCA_033628505.1 Tringa tobata
GGGAAGTGGAACACTGTGCTTTGCTCCCACTGAAAAAATAAGAATTTTTTTCCACTGGCTTCATCAGGAGCAGAATTAGAGCCTAAGGCCTCAGCTGTATAGGAAAAGTTGCATCTATGTAATTAAACTTGAAGTTACTTTATTCCCCCTATTGACTAAGAGAGACTGAATGTCTCTTGTTTTGTTGGGGGGTATTTTTTTTTTTCTTTCCCAATAGGGGAAAATCTCTAACATATTAGAAGAATTGGATTCTTTGTGCTATGGCTGAGATTAAGACTCTTTTTAGAGGCCGTCGGATCAAAGCTGACCATTTAAATCTCCTGGGATAGCCTGTATCCTGGCGTGCCAAAGTCCTGGCATGCGTGCTGTGTGTAAGCGTGGCAGCTTTTGTGTTGGGCTTTGCATTCCAGCAAAATCTTGACAAAACTAGATAGTCAAAGAGAACAAAGTTGCAAGTTTGTGGGTTGTTTTTTTTTTTTAATGGTATAATGTATCAATATTGCTAGCACATCTTTTTTTTTTTTTTTTATCCAAGTGTTTAATAGAAGTTTTGCTCCTATAGTGAGGGGAAAACTGGTACTGTATTTTTTAGGGTTTGATAATTTACACCAATATACCCTTCCCATATTGATAAAACTGAAGCCTTTAGTTAAAACCATCAACATTGACATAGTTGGTTTTGTTTTGAAAAAGGTGTCCACATCAGAAATTTCAGTTAAATTAGTTAAATTGACATAACTGCTAAAACTTTTCTTTTCTACAAAAAGGGGGGTTCTGGCTGAATGGGAATAAAAAAAGCCTTTCTTCTGTTTGCGTGCTGCCCTTTTTATTTTAAAGGGTTCCTCTTCAAAGTTATTAAAAACCTTTATAGCTGGTGGTATAGCTTTTTTCCCCCCTCCTACCTTTGCTCTCTCTTTTTTACTCTGTTACTTCTCTGGGTTTGGGCAGTAAGCACTGTCTGATCGGTTATATTAACTTTTCAAGCTTTTAACTCTTTTCAGTCTAGCTTGGAGCGGGAACTTAAAATTTAAGAGCATGGTGCTGTTTTCCTGAGGTGGCTGAACTGGAAGCAAAGGGGGGGTTGCTATCCCCGGGAGGGACAGGTCATCTGGGATGCAGGGCCAGCTTCCCAAACCAACAACAAAACGATAAAGGGAAGAATTTTCTGCCAACTTTTGGTGGCTTGTGCTATTTGCAGAGGGTGCCAGGCAAGTGCCAGGGCAGGTAGGAGAGAAACTTTGGGGAGCACGTGTGGGAAGGGTGGAGGAGGCCATCTCGGCTCTTAAGATGAGTTCAGATGTCTCACTGTTATTTTCTCCTGCATTTTCATACTGAATGTTACAAGTGCCAGGAGATGGGTAATAAACCTGCACAGCCTTACTTGGTTACTTTGAGGAATATTCGCTTAGCTGTTTTTTTCCTTCCTTTCTCTTTGTGTCTCTCTTCTCTTCTTCTCTCACTTTCTCTGTTTGCTTGGGGTTTTTTTGGTTGGTTTTTTGTGGGTTTTGTTCTGGTTTGTTTTTTTTAATGAACATTTGCTCTGAGATAGACAAAAGGAAATGTATCTCGACGAAGTATCCTGTGCTGTGTAGCATTTTTCTGTCAGTCAGCCTGGTATATAAAAAGGCTAGGGCAGCTCGTGTGCTTCGTAGGAGAGAACTTCTTAACCAGATGCTGCCCCATCCCGCGCCTGTTTGTGATGTCCCTGCGGGGCTGTGAAGCATCCCAAGGAAGCAGTAGCTCATGGTGATGTGAGAAGAACGTGTGGGTACGTGTATGCCCTCTGGGTACCCTTTTCCCTCCTAAACCCCACGGACGTGTTGCAATCGGGGCATGCATAGATGGACTTCTGAAAGCCACGTGGGTGTCTGGCTTTTCCCGCTGCCGTCTGCACAGCTTGTTTTGTCTCTGGGCATGGGACTCAAGGTTTGGTAATACCGAAGTGTCTCTTGCTGCCTGCATCAGCCTGGGCTGTGATTGCTCCCCCTCACGCTGGAGTTTGTTTCTGTCCTTCCATACGCGTGTCCAACCTTTTTGCTTTAGGCCAAAAAGGAAGGGAAGAGAGTCAGGGAAGAGAGCTTGATCCCAAGCCCGTGGAAGTGGAAGTGTGTGCTGTCTTTCATCTCTAATAGGCTTTGTATGCCTCACCAAGAGACTTGGGGGGTCAGAGGTCAGCTTTTATTTGGAGATGTGGAAGAACATAAATATACGCTAGCTTTGATTTATTTGTCAGTTTCCACGCAAAATATATACCTGCTAAAATGTCACCACGGGAGCTTGTTGCACCCGTGTCTGGTGGGTCGCTGTGCTGAAAGCAGCCCTGCTGAGCTTGGGCTTCTTCATTCTGCAGTCGGAGCAATGTTCTGCCAAGGCAGTGCTAAGGACTCCAAGTTCACACGGGTAAACTAGACAAATTGTTTAAAACACCCTCCTTCCGTTTGCTTTTGGCTTCCAAGAGGCAGATAGAGATGCAACAGGAGCCTTATTACACTTTAACTTAATTAGAGCTGGCCAGTTGTGTTCTGTAAAATACAGACCCACGCAGATGAGGATCCAAGTGTCTTGTCCCTCCATTTTCCCCATGTGCAGCAGCTGTAAATGGGGAGAACTGATACGGATAGGAGGGGGAATGGGATGGGGGGGTGTCATGTGAACACATCAGAAAGTCACTGGAGAGCAGCACTTTGAAATATGAAATAGCAACTTGACAGACATGTTGCAAGGGCATAATATTAGAGATATTCCATGCTTTTATTTCTTTAAATTCCTATGGATATAGCTGTGAGGTGGCATGCCCACATTGTTGTAAGGCGTGCATTCATCAAAAGGAAAAATAATCAGTGGGTTGAAGTCTGAATCTATTCTGTTCTCACCAGAAAATACATCTTTTAGATAAAGAATTATTATATTTTTGAAGACGTACATTAACACAAGTTACGATAGGATGAACCTTGTTTCTCCTGTAAGTGTGTCTTTTTGCTTATTCTTCTCTCTCCTGTCTCAAATCCCTTTTCTTTTATCCCAACCCTTTCTATTCTTTATTTTAAGCAAGTTCAGACTTCAGTTATAGTGAATCTCTGATCTCTCTTCCTAACAAAAATGTTTTGATGCAGATTTTTGCTTTGCACTAGGGCGCTACTGCGTTTCAAGCGTCTACAAAATCACAGCAGGTTTGCAATTTTATATAATGTTTAATGTGTTCTTTTGTTCTTTGTCTGGATTTTATTTCAGGGCATCTAGATGATGATGGGTTGCCACATGGATTCTGTACAGTCACCTATTCATCGACAGACAGATTTGAGGGAAACTTTGTGCATGGAGAAAAGAATGGCCGTGGCAAATTCTTCTTTTTTGATGGAAGGTAAACACTGACTCTTCAGTTTTTCTTCTATATTCTGCCTCCAGCTTGCAGTGATACCAAACTAATCTACATCGATTATACGCTGCTGAGTTTCTGGATAAGGTTTCTCATTAAAAACCATAGCTGGAGAGTTTTCTTTGCTGCTGCTGTAGCCATGCCTTTGTGGGCTTGGGGGTTTTGTATGTCAAGTGACGCCTGGAGTTGTTCCCTGGTGGGAGAATGCAGCCATGTGAGATCTCTTTTAGCACTGTAAAGTCATGAACTAATTAGAGACCGTAAGAACTGGGAGGTGGTCAGAGCTATTGGAAACCATGCTGACAACGACTCGAGCTATGAAGTTCTAGCCCATAATTGCAGGTGGAATTCTTTGTTTGTCTTGCTGCCCTAGACAGAGACTGGGGGCTCCCTGTGCCAGACCTTCCACACCGATGTAGGACCTCGACAGAGAAAGGCTTACCCTCTGCTTGGTCTTGGAGATTGTGTAGTGGTTAAAGGACTGAGTTAAATACGGTTTTGTTCCCAGCTCTACCTAATCCTCCGTAAGTTGCTTGTGGCCTGATTTATTTTCAGAAGAGCCCCTGTAATTTCCCCTCTCTTCAGTGGGAGTTGTGACAGTGAAATCGGTCTGTGCCTATGCGCTTGTTTTCTTCTCAGCTCTTCATTAGGAACACCTTGTACATCTTCCCCCCAACTGCAGCGTTCCTCTCTGCAGTTGCCCAGAACTTCCTCCAAAGGAGCAGCAGATGCATAAAATGACACGATTCTTCGTGGTTTTGCAGCTGTCGGTGGCGCTATGAATAGCAGCTGTTAAACTGACAGCCGTGCCGGGTCTGCTCTCCTCCTGCTCGGGGAACTTCTGAGCAGGAGCGGAGGTATTGTGCTGTCTCAGTGAGTCAGCTCCTTGTCTGTACTTGCCTTTGCCATCGCTTCATACTGGGGGTTGTGGTTGGGTTTCTGTTTTTTTTTTTTCATGAGAAAGATAATATATTTATTCAGTTATGCAGAAACCAATCAGGCCTCTGAGCTTGGACGGAGAAAAATCCCCACTGTTGTTGGTAATGGGCTTATTAAATCTTGTGTGAGTAACTGAAAATCAGTACTGCCCAGCAGCTGACCTCTCTAAAATAGCCTTTTTTTTTTTTTTTTTTTGTTGGCAGAGAGTGTCTCTATGGGCACATGTACATAACGCTTCTGTGCTTGTTGATGATCTCAGAAGAGCAGTTGCTGATTGTACAGTCAGAGAAACCGACCCACTATTTTGTTTACAGGGTTGCTCCTCCAAGTAAGCCAGGGTACAGGCAGTGCTCCATGGGAAAACTCACATTGCTGCTGAGCCTTTTCTGTACCACTTCAGTGTTGCCAGCTCTTCTTTTTTTTTTTTTTTCTTTCTTTTTTTTTTTGATTTTTCATAACCCTTAAAAAATGGAACAGTTGGCTACTGTGTAACTTCAGGAACTAGCAGGATAAAAATACACAAAAATAGTCTGTAATATGGTTTTGAAAAATGGGATATTTTTATAAACTGCCCTGAGCTTATTTTAAGTTAGCTAAAGAAGCCTTAACCGAGCAGTGGCCGTGGTTATGAGTTGCATTTCACCTAGCTGTGTCCAGCCAGCGAGAGCAAGATGCTCTCCGAAGTGGATGGTTCAGGCGTCGGGACGTGTTGCGGGAAGAATGACCCGGCATAAAACAGGACGTGCTGTTTCCATTAACTGTGCCACGGGCTGAGGCTGAGCCTTTACGAAGAAGAGAAATGAAAAACCCCCCCAAAATTTCCCCAGAAGTCTCTCCCCTTGCAGCATGGTGTGCTCCAGGGCAGTGGGTTAGCTGCTTTTGGCATTCCTGGGTCTGTTTCCCTGGCAGACCGCCGGCGAAGGCTGACCGCTGAACTGCCCCAGCTCTGTTATTTGGGAGTAGCTGAGTCCTGTCAGACACCGGGCTGGCAGCAGCGTAAGCATTCTAGCTTATTCTCATTTTTTTTTTGAGCGTTGGGAAATAGGATTGGCTGCCTCGTTTGCCTCGGTGAAAACTCTTTTTTTCCTTTATTGGAATGTCTGCCCCCTTCCTGTTGATTATTTAAAGGAGTGGAAACCTGGAATGAAATATGCGTTGGGTTTTTTTTTTTTTTTTTGCTCCCCCTTCAAAAATGCAACAAAACCCAACGTAATTTTTTCAGAGAGGGAGGTTTCACCTCTGACGTGCTCCCTGTTTTGGATGGTGTACTTGAGCTTTCGTTGGTGCTCAGGCTTGCTGGAGTGCTCTTTACAAAAGGCTGTGCTTGGCCCAGAGCTGCAGCTCCGCTTCTCCCTTAACTAGAAACTCTTGAGAACTGACATCTCCCGGAGCACAGTAGGGAATGGGTGTATTTAAAAAAAAAAAAAGTTTTCAATGTTCCCATATAGAGGGAAAGAGGGAAGATCAGGGAGCGAGGGGTGAAGGGATCGGGGTCTCTTGATGTAACTTCATACCTGGGAGCGTGGAATCACAGAATTGTCAGAGTGGGAAGGGACCTCTAGAGATCATCTCATCCAACTCCCCTGCCAAAGCAGGGTTGCCCAGAGCACATCACTCAGGACTGTATCCAGGCAGGGCTTGAAGATCTCCAGAGAAGGGGACTCCACACCCTCCCTGGGCAGCCTCTTCCAGGGCTCTGCCACCCTCATCCTAAAGAAGTTCTTCCTCATACTTGAGTGGAACTTCCCATGTTCCAGCTTGTGCCCATTGCCCCTCGTCCTGTCACTGGGAACCACTGAAAAGAGTCCGGCTCCATCATCCTTCAACCTTCCCTTGAGATACTTGTAAACATAGATAAGGTCTCCCCTCAGCCTTCTCTTCTCCAGGCTAAAGAGCCCCAGTTCTCTCAGCCTTTCCTCATAAGGGAGGTGCTCCAATCCCTGAATCTTCTTTGTTGCTCTTCACTGGACTCTTTCCAGTAGTTCCCTGTCCTTCTTGAACTGGGGAGCCCAGAACTGGACACAGGATTCCAGTTGTGGCCTCACCAGTGCAGAGTAGAGAGGGAGAATGACCTCCCTTGACCTACTGGCCACACTCTTCCCTATGCAGTCCAGGATTCCATTGGCCCTCTTGGCAACAAGGGCACATTGCTGGCTCATGGACAGTTTACTATCCACCAGGACCATCAGATCCTTCTCCTCAGTAGTGCTTTCCAGAAGACCCACCCCTAACCTATATTGGTGCCCCATGTGCAGGACCCTACATTTGCCCTTGTTGAACCTCGTTAGTTTCTTCCCTGCCCAGCTCTCCAGGCTGTCCAGGTCACGCTGGATGGCGGCACAGGCCTCTGGAGCCTTGGCCTTGCAGTAAGTATTGCCACCTCTCCCCAGCTCTTATCATTGCTTTATTCTCTAGGTAGTGGGCACTCTAAACCCCTTCTGGGCCTGGTAGATTAATGGGAAGACAGTACATCTGATGAATCTTGACTTTAGTAAAACTTAACATTATCCACAATGTGATCATCTGAGTAGCAAACGAGAAAACTATGGGCTGGCTCAGGGTTTGTATTAACAAGGTTTTGTTTATTGAAGACATGGGAGCTGTTTATTCCTCTTTGACCGACTTGGTCAGGTCTTGGCTGCAAGTATTGTGTCTGGCTGTAGGCACCATACTTTGAGACCTTAAAAAAAAACAAGAAAGAGAGAGAAGGGGGGGGAAGAATAAAACCTCCAAAAACTGCGAGAAGTATGGAAGTTTTAGAGAACCTGAGTTTTTAGGCAAGGTTGAAAGACACGAAGTCCTTTTCTTTAGGTATCTTTCTGTTGATTTCCTTAGACGAGAGTAGAAAGAGGTGGATATTTTGGACATTGTTTGGAGCTTAATACAAAGAAAGAAACCTAGAAATTTGAGTTACAGTAAAAAAAAAAAAAAAAAAGATAATTTTTGCAGTGCTGAAGCACTGTTGTAATTTAGCGATTTGTTAGCTTTAATGGTATTAGTTGAAGTTAACAAGAAGGTTTTTCGGTCTGTTTCATTACATAAACTGGACATGGCTGCTGCTTTTAAAGAGTAATCCTACACGTGGACTCTGCGTGTGGTGCCAGCTCCGGTGGCATTCAAATCTGGTGATCTGTGATAAACCAGAGGAGAAGGTGGTGTCATTTGTAGTTGAGTAAGTGCATCGGTTTCTGGTGGTTCCCTCATCTGCTCTGCTCCTTCCCTCTGCTGTGGTGCCGTGGCTGTCTGTGCAGCTCTGTAGCAACCTGGATGGAGAAATTCATCCGACTGGGAAGTAAAACAGCCTTCCTGCCCCTTCCTGCTCTGCACTGGGGTGTGCCTTGAGGCTGCACGAGCGTTGCTGTGGGACGACACATGGTGCCAGGAAAGGAGCCGCTTGTAAAGGCATTGCTATGAAGGGAGCTGTGAAAAGGCAAAGCTCCAGTCTTGTTTCCAAACACACGATCTGTTGTGGATAATGTACCTTCTCTTACTGTGGTGTATTTTCCTATGGAAACCTCATCCAGCTCACCCAGCAGAGAGTCACGCTTTGGAAACCGGGAAGTTAATTCTGAGAAAGCATTCCTGGAAGGAAGCTCTTGAAAATACGTTTTGTAAAGTTTTGTAAAACATGTATATAGAGTCAGGTGCTCCCAGCCACTTTTTTGGGCTTATACCTTAGAAGTCTGCATCAGAAAGGGAATTAACGCGGTGAAAGCATGTGTACTGCAGCTGGCTGTCAGCTGAATGCGCCGGGGAAAAAGCGAAACAGTTTGTATTTCCTTATGCTGGCTCTAACCTGAGAAAGAAATAGCTGAGTAGATCCTCTTTTACAGTTAGGCTTTCATTCTTTGTAGTTTCTCTCAGCAGCCTTTTTTTTTTTTTTTTAAAGAAAGGAAGCGAAGCAGATTGCAAGATACCCCCGCACCCTTTCCGAAGGGTTTGCGAGACAAAACTGAAGTGAAATGTTTCTTTGTTCAAATCCAGGCGTCGCGCTAGTTCTGTTTGACAGGCTGCGTTTGGTTTTGATAAAAAAAAAAAATATGAAAAATGCCAGTGCTTTTAGCAAATCCAGTACAGATTGCTGCTAATCCTGTCACCAGAGAGCTAACTGGCAGCAGGTTGCAGTTTGTGCCCTTTCGTGGTCCGTGTGTTTGGCCGTTCGGTGCCACCTCACCGGGGGGGATATCAGTGAGGATCCAGATGCAGGAGGTGGAAGATCCTGAGGTGAGAGTAGCCTGCTTGAGCAGTGATTTCTTCTTTGATCACGAGTGTCCGTTCGCTGCTGTGGTTTGCTCCTGCAGCCGATAAACAGAGCTCAGCAGTGTAACTCGGATGAATTGGTGCCGTGCCCGTGCAGCGCACCCTGGTGAAAGGACAGGGCAAGTTGTCTTCTGCCTTTGGAGGCCAGTAGGAAAAAAGGTTCCGTTTTTCATCTTGGCCTTCCAGAGAAGTCAGGTTTATCTTGCTAGTCCCCTTCCTCTTGTGGAACCCTCAAATTTGGTTGAAACTAGCAAACACATCAGAGTTTCAGATAGTGGGGGGGATAGTGATGCCTGGCAGGGGTCAGAGCCTGGATGCTGGAAGTGAGGTCCCAGCCTGGGCTCTTGGAGAGAGGCCACCAAGAAAACAAAGAGAAGCTGTGATTGTTGCAGGGGTGGTGTGCCTTTTGGGGAGGGTTGTAGGGTACCCAGCAACAGCAAACCAGGCGTCAACAGTTACCTCCTCCTAGGGCCTGACTTTTTTGAAGGCTTCCCCTCAGCCTCCCTGTGCCAGTAATATGTAGAGTGATGAGCAGAGGAGCAGGGTTGTGCTGTGCCTTGTGTCGAGGCTTTGGGTTTGCCTCCTGGAGAGGTGAGTAGTCATAGAATCATCTAGGTTGGAAGGGACCTTTAAGATCATTGAGTCCAACCGTTAGCCTAACACTGCCAAAACCACCACTAAACCATGTCCCTAAGCATCACATCTACTGGTCTTCTAAATACCTCCAGGGATGGCTTTCAATACTGTTTTCTTTCTCTCTTTACCAGCACCCTGGAAGGGTACTATGTTGATGATGCCCTGCAAGGCCAGGGAATCTACACCTATGAGGATGGAGTGGTCCTTCATGGCACATATGTGGATGGAGAGCTGAATGGGCCAGCCCAGGAGTACGACAGTGATGGGCGGCTGATATTCAAAGGGCAGTATAAAGACAACATTCGTCATGGAGTTTGTTGGATTTATTACCCGGTAAGCCCGACCACCTGCTCTCCTTATTGGAGAACAGTACCATTATATATCTTTCTTTTCTACCCAGCTGAAACAAATATCCAGCATGACCTAGCTATCCAAAAGTCAACACACAAAAAAAAAAAAACGAGTGGAAGACCTGTGCCTTCTCATTTTGAATAATCCAATATACAGTTAAACCTTCGCAGTGTTGAATGTTTGCCCGGTAGGCAGGATTCAGCAAGGCTGCGAGGTGCCTCCACTATTTTCATCTTCCAGGGTACTCAGCCCCGTGGAACTGCATTTATGTGTAGCTCCTTGGGAAGGCTGGGCTGGTGATTTTGCCACTTGGCTGCAGGTGAGGAGCATGGGAGCTCTGCGAGCTGTTGTAACCTGCAGCTCTTAATTAACTAGGAGGGGAGACCTTGTCCCTTTCTGTAGGATATGTTGTGAAGTCTGGTTTCCCCCAACAAATTAGACGTCACTTTTGTTTTTTTTTAATTCCTATTCAGTTTTACACAACACCCTAGACTTGAGCCTTTCAATCTTTACCTCGTGCTGAGGAGGGGGAAACATCTGCATGTAATTAAGCTGCTGGTCAAAACCCAGTCTATTCCTGTGCTACATCTCGCACGTACTTTAGTTGCAGATTCATTTCAAATGCTGTTTGGCTGTTCGTTTTATTTACTGTTTTTCACTATTGCCATTAAGCATGTGCATTAGAATTAACAAATGCTTGGTGTACGCTGACAAACAGGTAGCAGCTTTCCAGTGCGAGTGTATAAAATACACACAGCTTGACCCTTCAGGTCACATGTCTCCTGTTTCATCTTCCAGCTGACGAAGTGTTGCTGAATCTTCTGGAAATGTGGGTATTTAGAGGTTCTTTGTCATTATCATCTTGCCAAAATGAAGGATACAAGGTGTTTCAAAAACGCTTTGCCGTTTGTTTATGCATGGTTCTGTGCATGATGCTAATAGTGCACAAATTTTTACCCAAAATTAAGGTTCACTGTTCCTTACTGCAGTATGTTTGAAGCTGTTTCATCCTTGGAGTTGAATGAAATGGTGCCACTCTTAAATAGCTTCTGTGCGCGGTGATCTTGATCTAAATCCGCCTGTTTCCACATCACACCTGCTGGTTTTGCTCCAGGGCGTTATTTGAAGACGTTTCCTTGTCCTTATTGAAATAAACACCTGAAGTCATCAGACGTGTGCGAATCTCTGCACCTCATTCTGTAATTCTGTAAATAGGCCTAACTGGAGTTGCAGGCAAATCACAGATGGCAAAGCCCAGGGCTAAAATGTGTAAACCTTAGAGTGGAAAAGTGTTGCTGATGATGGCTTTCAGCACACAGTTCTTCTCGTCGAGAACCACCTAACACTGTGGGGAGGATGCTGGGGACAGAGAAATTCTTGTCTTTTCATTATTTTTTTTCTTGATAGGCTCAAGTCTTTTGATGTACCATGAATTAGCAGTAAGAAAGGCAGTGTTTTAATTTATTTTTTTTTTTGTTTCCTACAGCCCAGTATCATACTAAAAAAAGCTCAGACAAAGTTTGTGTGTGGCTTTGGGCCTTGGTGTGCAGACTCTTCACATAAACATTTTGCCAATTGAAACTCAGTGTTTGTGTCACGCGGAAGGAAAGACCTTGGGTTTTGCCTATTTCAAACAAAGTAGAAAACCCTGTTCCTTTCTTTTATGGGTTTTATTCTGACTGGAATGACTCCACCCACCTTCTTCACCTGTCTGTTTCTCACTCGTTTTCATGATCTCACATCTGAACTTACTGTACTGATTGCTTCTTTAAAAAATTGGGAAAAATCTTTTCCGTTTACTGAAGATAGTAAAAAAAAAATATACTTAAACGCTTTGCCTTTTCTTTCTTGCCTGTGCTTTCAGGACGGAGGCAGCCTTGTGGGAGAAGTGAATGAAGAAGGGGAGATGACTGGAGAGAAAATAGCCTACGTGTACCCTGATGGAAAGACTGCGTATTCTGGAAGGTTCATAGATGGAGAAATGATAGAAGCAAAGCTGGCGACTCTGACATCTGTGGAGGATGGGAAACCTCAGTTTGAAGTAGTACCAGGCAGTAAGTTCAGCTAACGCAGAAATTGGTGTTCTTGCTACCAGCTCTTCGCTGCAAACAGCTTGGTTTCTGTAATGTTCTCCGTTAGAGACTCTAAAGGCTGGCTGAGATGAGATAATGAGTCTATTAGCGAGAAGCCCTTTTTCTGAATGACAGATGTGTGCAGGAAGGCAGGTGGAGCCATCCCTTTGCTCTGGGGACAAACGGGAAGTGACCCGTGTGGCTGAACTGCATTCCATAACCCTTCTCTCCCACCTTCTTGGGTGCAGTCCTGCTCCTCACCACGCACTGTTGGGGCCAGCATGAGAACCTGCTTAACCGTGTTAATGCTGGACTGGCATTGTTCTGTTGGTGAAACAGCTACCAGTGGAGAAGGGAGGCCACGGTTTGGTTGTAGCTCCATCAGTTGGCTTTGCACAAGTGAAGGTTGGCCCTGTGAATATTCTGGCATCCACGTTGGGGGACTGAAAGGACACAGGGGTTGGAATCAGTGAACTAGACTCAGTTGTTGTGTAACAGCCTGATTCACCAGCACCCTTCAGTCTGTCTGCTGGTAGAAAGTGGCTATGAAACGGTCGGGGTAGCGCCTTCGACCCATGTAGCCAGTGGTCCTTCTCCAGGGCAGCACGGTGCCTTGGGCCTATAGTTCTGGAGAAGTTTTGTTGCTGTGAGGTGTAGGTGATGCTTTGGAGGTGAGTGGGTTAAGCTGTGGGTAGGGCCATGAGTAATGAACAGAGACTATCCTAGCACCTTTACTGTTTTGCCAGCAAATATAGTCTGTCTCGATGTGAACTAAGAACATAAAACTCAGGGGGAAGGTGTTCAATGCAAATGCATGTGACTTTATTTTTTTTAAATCTCTCAGTTGTAATAGGAAATCAAAATGTAACTTAAAAGATAGCTTCTGAGAGGGTACAGTTGTGCATTGTAAATAGGATTAAATTACACTTTGGAGAAAGCTGCCTTCAGCCAGAACAGTTCTTGGACAGCAGGGACAATGGCCTTTATCAAACTATGTAATATTGTGGTTTGGGTTGTTTTTTTTTTCCCCATCTAGTTTCCACTTTCATCTTAACCTATCTCCCGGGTAATCCTCTGGTGGTTGATTGGAGAGGGGTGTAAGGATATAATTAGAGCTGTACCACTAAGTTGCTTATTAATGGCAGGAAATAAGTGACTGTGGCAAGTGTACTTTGTGATTACTGAACATTATTTTCTGGCTGAAATACCTTCAGGATTTGGACTAGAAAACATTTCATATTTGAAATAGGCAAAGATTTTTTTATAATTAATGTGTTATCGAATCTATCCTTTAAAATTTTGGGTTGCTTTTTAGTCTTAACTAGAGACTCTGGGCGGGTCAGTTTTGAAAGACTATCCAGTCCTCCTTTAAAAGTTAGTAGTTTGAAGAATATATATATCACCTTTTTGTGATAATGCTGCTACTCTGGTATGTTGAGGGGAAAAAAAAAATCAAGAAACTTTTACCGTTGCAGTTCTATTTAAATACCTTTTTTTGGAAGCATGACATTTATTTCTTGCAGTCATTAAAATTTAATTTTTGAATGCCTTGATTAAGTTAAGGGTTGCATGCTTTCAGTACTGCCAATTAGTTTATTTCCTTTGTTGATTTCTGGTTGTTTTTTTAGGCCCAGTATACAGTTTTGACAAATCTACTTCATCCTGCATTTCTACAAATGCACTTCTTCCTGATCCTTATGAGTCAGAGAGGTAGGCTTTTTTTCTTCTCCCCTCTTTCCATGTTGTCCATTTTTCTTGGCTGTTACGTATTTAGAGCCTAATTTTGCAAACCTTTTCTCATTATTTTTTTTTCTTTAAAAGCACATAAGGGTTTGTGAAGTGAAACCCATTACTGCACATCAGTCAGCGTTTGACTTGATTGAATTTCTTTCTGGTTCGCGCAATAAAATTGCACTCCAGTGGATAGAACACAGCAGTACTTTTGAAGAGATTAATGTGGGATAATTTCTTAGCATTTCAAAGACATGTTGGGTCAAGTCCTGGACTCCACTGATAGCCCCCATCTACAATATTCTGCGCACAAAAAAGTGTGCTGTTCCCCATTTACCTGGATGCGTAACCAGCGTCAGGTTGCGGCGCCCTGCGTTCAGTGTGTTTGGCTGAATGGCACGCGTCGCACACGCGTTCCTGCCCTCCTCACAGATGTAGCACAGTGACAAGAGTAAATCATCAAGCTGGAGGAAAGTGAGACACTGTTTGTGACAACCCTGTAACGTCAAAACACATTCCTCAGCAGTTGTCTCATCGTTGTCAGTCAGCGATATCTCTTCCATGGCTGTTCCACAATTACACTTTTTGCCTAGACTTTTAGGAGGCTCTGTAGATACCTCAGTTGTAGTCCTTTTCTGATGCTCTGAAATATCTAAATAAGTGATTAGTGAAATGCTGGCATTAATTTGCATCACGTTCTTAAAGATCTAGGGCTTCGCCTTGAGAACTCTTGCTCCTCTGTGCACGTACACATCAGCAGCCTCAGCTTAGTGGGGCCCTCTGGGATTCTGGTATGTGTTTGAGGGTGTTCCTGATTGAAGCCATTGCTGAGGACTAACAGTAGACTTAAAGAAAAATTCATCTCATATTAATAGATAAAGTCAGCCCCCACTTCCCACCAAATCTATTTTGCCAAAATAGTGAAATTATGGAGGAGAGGAAGGAGAAGGAGTTGCATTCGGAGGTTTTGAATTATTATTATTATTAGTTTTATTATTATTATATTGAAGTATGAATTTCTATGCCAGTAGTGTTGTGATAATAATTCTTGAAAATGAAAACTGTAGCCAATCACTAATGCCATGTCCTTTTCTCCTTGTAGGGTGTATGTTGATGTCTCTCTAATTTCCAGTGCTGGAGAAGGATTATTTTCGAAAATAGCAGCAGAAGCCAGTACAGTTATGTCCTTTTACAACGGAGTGCGAATTACACACCAGGAGGTAAAGGAGACAAAAAAGTCAGTCTGAATTTTCATTGCGCCTTCTGAAATCTTCTCCTTGTAGTAGGATTTTTACACCCGCCCCCTTTTCACCCTTAAGATTTAACATGATGGAGTTTATTGAAAGAAATTGCATGTTTAGCTATGTATAAATAAAATAAAAAAAAAAGTGGGGTTGGGTTATTTTTTTTAATGACATACACACAGGAAAAGCTTTAGTTGCATATATTTGAATGTTTGCTTTCAAACTGCTGGCAAAGCTGACACCTCCACACACACACATACACTGGATTTTTTATTTTTTTTTTTTTTTTTACCTTGCAAACTAGGTAGACAGCAGAGACTGGGCCCTCAATGGAAATACAATATCCCTGGATGAGGAAACGGTCATAGATGTGCCAGAGCCCTACAACCACGCCGCCAAGTACTGTGCCTCGCTGGGGCATAAGGCCAACCATTCTTTCACTCCAAACTGCATCTATGACCCGTAAGTAGAGTCCCGTGTTGGGGAGTGGAAGCCGTAGCCCGGTGGTGGGGTCTCACGGGGTTCTTTCTGGGCAGCTGAACGGGACTGGGATTAAATGGGACTTCAACTCTGGGAGGAGTTCCTGCTCACCTGGGCCCAGCTGGAAACTGCCCGGCATTGCGGGAGCTTGGTGTCTCTCGGGACTCGCTCCGTGGAATATCTTAGAAATTTGCAACCGTGTTAGTTTTTGATCGTGAACTTTAGGAGCTGCCTCTTGATTCTAAAAGGCAGGAGGGCAGCTCTCTCACTGCCAGCTCGGGTGGGACTGCGCCGTGTTTGCTGAGCTCCTCGACCAGCACTGTCAAATGTTCCTGAAACTCAAGAAGACCAAGCATCTTGCTGCTCTGCAGTTGGTGCAGAGCTCTCAGAAGCTTTTGGGTTGTACATATGCTCAAGGGTATGAATATTTTCGTAGCGATGTATAAACTAACAGACCTGGGGGGATATATATGTAGAAAATAGTTTTCCTTCATTAAATAAGCCACTTCCCTTTACTGTGGGACCCTGGGAGAAGTACGTTGTGATTGATTGGTAGGTAACCTGTACTGTGGAAATTAAGATGAGCAATTTTGCATGCTCTCTAGTCTCATAATCTCTACCATTTTCCTGTCATGCAGATGTTTACCTCTGAAAGCACGTGGTAGTTTGCTCAGTAACACTAACTTTGTTCTCTTTACTAATTACAAACAAGCAGTGCTGCAGGACTGTTGAAAAATTTCAAGTACTTGATCTACTCAAAGCTGATCTAATATGGTTTTGCCTTTATTACTTATGCCTTCATAAGATTGACTCAAAGCAATCTACTCACCTGGTATTAGATTATTTGATATAACCCTGAACTGTGAGCGATGCGACCTCTGAAACTGTAAATGGGGCTAACGGAGCCCGTGGATTGACAGCTGAGCCTAGCAAAGGTGTTTATTCTCTGCCTAGGTTTGTTCATCCTCGTTTTGGGCCTATCAAGTGTATCCGTACCATCAGGGCGGTGGAGAAGGATGAAGAATTAACAGTGGCTTACGGATACGATCACAACCCCGTTGGGCAGAACGGGCCAGAAGCGCCGGAGTGGTACCAGCTGGAACTGAAAGCTTTCCAGGCTGCCCAGCAAAAGTGAAGTGGGAGCTCCTCCTCCGTTCAGCAAACTGAAACAGAAACTTGGATCTATGCACTACCTTTATACTGAAAACTGGACAACCAGGGATTGTTCATGCTGTTGCATCATAACTTTGCATTCTGTGTTAAGAGATAAGTTTCTTGCATACTAACTAGGTTTGACTGTGTTACTCATAGCAGATTTAAAATTAGCTAGTGTTGCACCAGTCTTATCTGGAGAAATTATTTAATATTCTATACGAGACGTGATATTCTTTGGTAGCTTCTGCTTTTGCACCATATGCAAAGATGCCAAAAGACTAGACAGAAAACTAAAATGGGTATATCGTTCACTTTTAGTCGGCAGACTTAGTGTTGCTCTCTATCTGCCTAGGCATTATTGTGCAACTGCATTTTGCATATATGCCACTTGTGATGATAACAGTAATATTTTGATATTCTCTAATAGTAGCATAATTTTGCCTTTTTAAACCTTTGATCTGAATCTTGCAATAGAGCAGTTTATTTATTAGCATATAGGAGGCTGGGTTTTAACTCCCCTTTCCTCTTGTCTGAACGTTGTTCTTTCTAAAAATCCTCTTTTGCAGGAGAAAATCCTTTCTAACTAGTGGAAAGGCTTGTGTGTGTATGTGAGAGTGCTGTGTGTTGGTCTCTGTGGCTCTCTAAATAGTATAGCAACATGTCCAAACCTAATATTTATCTAGCCTTTACGGCTGGCTTATTTTATTTAATTTATGATTATGACACGCAAATGAAGCTGTTCTTTGCATGAAGATTTTCTGAAAGGAGAAAAAAAAAAAAAGATTCGCTTTTTGAAGGACTTTCAGAAGTTTATGTTCTGGAAGGCAAGCACATTACTTGCGTTAGTGTCCATGAGTTGGTTTGTGTATTTCACCGGTTAAAGCGGCCAGTTCTCAAGGCAAAAATTCTAGCAATGAGATATTTGCATCTGATGTGAATTCTCTTAAAGGAGGTGTATGTATTTGAGGGCAGGCTGTAGTACTTGGTTAAGGAGAGCTGTAGCTTTTGTACGTGTTCAGTTGACAAAGAATATAGCCTTGTAGCCATCTTTTAGTAGTACTGGTTTAAGACACAGTAAATTAATATAGTATGAGATATCAAAGTAAGATTTAAAAAAAAAAAGACGTGAAAAGATTGTTTTTTGAAAGACAAACAATGAATGTAAAAACATCACTCACTGCTCATATTTAGAAACAGCAGTCAATCCATAGCTTTGTTGCAGCCAACAGTTGGGGGCTTGTGAAAATTCATCTGCAGGGCTGTGTTCTGGGGTTTTTCAGGGATAGGGAAATTGTTGTGCATTTTTTTTAGATACTGTACTGGTTCTTGCCTAATGCTGTATAAGAGAGAAATAATGGATACAGGAACCCTTCTGGGACTCCGATGCTCTCTTTTGGGTTTAGCAGCTTGGGAAAAAAAACTCAAATGCATTTGCAACACTTTCTTTAAATGTTTGTAGTTAAAAAAAAAAAAAAGTTTGTATATATGTAACATAAATGATTTGGAAATCAGACCTACCTTTCTATTGCAACACATTTTGGTTGGTTGCTTGAAGGGTTGGAGGCGTCTGGCTGTCTGGGGTGCTAGACAGGGAGAATGTGTTGGGTTTGGTACCTGCAAGTGGAAGGATGAGGTTGCTGTTTTGTGCAGTCTGAGAATCCTTGCTTCGGTACCTCTACAAAGGTAACAAGAACCCCTCTCACTTGGGGCTCCTCTTAGTCTCCGTGGCTGATCACAAACCTTCTCCAGCACCTCACCATTTCAGCTTGCACGAGAGCTACTCTGTGCTGGGAGGGAGGAGGCAGGGCGGGGGACACAAGTAGGCTCAGGGCTTTTTGACACGCTTCCAGCAGCAGGTCTGAACCTTTGGCACGACCCATCTCCTGGCGCTGGAGGCTCAGGCCACAGCTCTGCTTCTCCTCCAAGGCGGGTGGCTGGCGGGAGGTGACAGCTCAGGGTGTGCAGGGACGGGACGGAGCCTGGCAGGTGAGGGAGAGATGTCAAAGGCTGGTTGGCAGCAGGGCTTCAGCAAATCAACCTCGAAAAAGAAATACACGTCTCTTGATCTTTCCCTGCCCGCCCACAGGTCATTGTTCCAGACCATCACTGTTTCAGCCATCCGCAGCAAGGCGTGCCTCGCTGGTGGTAAGGTGTTGTGTGTGTGTGTGTCCATTCTGCCAGGACTGGGAAGTTTGCAAAGTTGAGGCTTGTGCTTACGTGCAGGGGAAGAGGAGAGGGAAGATCTGTGACTGCACCCCGCTGCGAATGGATGGTAATTCCTTCCGCAGTCTCGATAACCTGCTTTGGACTGCTGGCCTCTTTATGCCCGCTAGAGAATCCTGCTTAAAACATTCTGGTCTCTAGAGCTCCTTTGGCTTCGTTCCTGATCGATCTCCGATGCTTCTGCTATCTCCTCTTACTGTGGAGTTGCTTACGTTCTAATAGATTTGTCAGTCTTCATATTGCCTGATTTTTTGAGATAAATACAGACAGGTGCTCTTTGCACATCGGTTTTCAAGGTTGCGTCCTAAAATAGGGAAATGCTAGAAAGAAAAAAGAAGGCACTGAGAGATCCCCTGTGTGTTCTCAAAAGCTGTTAAACTGCTGTCAGTCAAGCAGATTCTCTTGCTCTTGCATACACTTGTAGCCTGGTAGTATGCCACATCCGTGGCCATTGTCTCTGTTAGCTCTACTGTCCTTTCTCTCTCTGCTCTGTTAAAATCTACTGGTCCTCCTATAGATCCCTTCTTCAGTGACCAACCTTCTATAAAAGTTGTGACGATAAAGCTGCTTTGGCTTGATTCAGGACCAAGCCTTTTCATTTTTCTTTGTTTTCTTTCTCTTTGTGGTCCGTTACGGTGGAGGTGGTCGGGATGGATTTTACCACTGGGTGACGAAAGGGCTCAGGGCTCAGCGTGTGTCCTTCAGAGGTTTTTGAGAGGTTATGCGTTGGCAACCACAGATTCAAACACAGGTTAGTTACAGAACTCCAACTAATGCCTTAACTTGGTCAACGTATTGCAGCTCAGCTTCTGGGGCTCACTCCATAGCGAGACCAGCTTAGCAAACCTATTTATCAGTAGTAACACAAGACCCACACCAAAACGTGGTTGTGATTTGGAGCAGAGGAAGCAGTCGTTATGCAAAGCAACCCGTTGGAGTCGGGTGGATGCAGCTGACTGTTGGTGAATATGCAGAAAGTAAAGAAGCTCCACTTCCCAGAGTCTGGCCAAAGACCTGTCCTGTTGGCACAGAAACTGGAAGAGGAGCTGATGCCTGTCAGCTGGCTCTGGGAATACCCGTTGTGACTAAAGAATGGCATAAGAGAACCTGGAATTGCTGCTTTTTTCAGGTACAGATCGGTTCCCAGTGTCTGCCTTTTGTCTGCAGTGCTGCACGTGGTTCCTCTGTGATGGGAGGGTTGTTACCTGAGCTCCTTTATGAGAAGGAGCCTATTTCAGCCTGTATTAGAGGCTGCTGATTGTCTCTTTTTAAAAAAAAAAAAAAAAATCTGAAAAGGATCTTCCTGCTACGGCAGCACTGTGTTTTGTCACCAAGAATACAGAAGCTTAGTTTTCTGCAGAGGTGGTTAATCTTGGAGACAAGAGAGCATGAGATGTTCCAGCTGAGGGCTACCTGCTGCTGGGTCACTCCTCTGGATAAGAGGGGAAAAGGGTGGTCTCAGGTTGAGTCTCGTGCTATCATTTTACTTTTGGGGATCTACTAAAATACCTGAATTTCCTTCACAAATCTGAAAATGCTCTTTTCCTTTTTTTTTTTTTTTTTTTTTTTGTGGCAGCAAAAGAAACCTTAGCCTGCGTGTAACGCACGTAAGTCTTCACTGTTGAAAAAGTCGAAGGGAACAGGTGGATGTGGCCCTTCAGCGATGAGGGTGAGAGAGCTGTGATAGCTTTTTGGCTTTTTGTGGAGGTGCTTTTGGCCCGGGTGCAGCTCCTGGGTGACTCGTGCAGGTTTTGAGACCTTTGGGAGGCGGCGTGTTTGGGGAGCGATGGGGCAGCCCTTCTCCTGAGTTCAGCCTTTTCGGGTGCAGAGTTTTCTTTGGCTGTTGCACACAGTTGGCCGGTGGCTTGTGTGGGTTGGGTTTGTTTTTCCCCGTGGCTGGTATAGCACGATGCTGGCGTGGAAGAGAGAGCACCATCGGGGATTTCTCACCCTCTGCCAGGCACTGGAGGAGCAGAGCAGCCAACCTGTCCCCTCTGGTACGAGGAACGAAAGCGGTGGGGATTGCCACTTCTCCGTTTCCTTCCCAGTTGGCTGCCCTTGTCCTTCGGTGGAAACGGGTGCTCGCCGCTTCGGTTGCACCAGGAGGTGTGTGGTGTCTCTTCTGTCGCAGAGACCTCTTGTGATTTCTATCCTTTGGCTCAATTTGCTAGCTTTTTTAGAAAACGCTGCTGTTGCGACGAGGTAACGAGTTGTACGGAGCCGGTTATCTGCTGCTTTGTTTTCCTCTGGCACAGCAGCATTGCTGGAGCTGTGGGTGCCTGAGGAACTCACCTCCAAGCACTTAAACCCCACCAAAACATAAAAACACCCCCATTGCTTTGAAAACAACATTGTTGAAGTGTCTCCTTATACGCTGGGGTGCTGCATTAGACGCCTCTTCCTCACTTCCACCACGCTGTGGGATGCTGAGGGCATCTGGGGGAGGAAGGCAGGCGTGGGAGCAAGCTCTGCCTGGGGGTCTAGGTGGGCTTCGTGCTCACCTGCGCCCCGGGGAGAACTTGTTCCTTTTGCTTTGTGTGCTGGAAACATGAGAACTATATTTTTGGACAAAGCATTTCTAAGCAGTCTTATAAGGGATTTTTTTTTTTTTTTAAAAAAAAAGGTGCAAGATTGAGTGCATGTTTACTTGCCCCAGATCAAAGGTTTTGAACACTAAGGTCACTATCTGTTGAATGGACCCTCCTCTTGGCGCTCTTCTGTCTTCAGGCAATTGAAGCTCCTGCCCTCTTTCTCTACCAGTTTTACTGTAACTACTTCTTTTCTTTTTTTTTTTTCCAGGAGAAATATAGACAAACAAAAAAATCTAAGCAATTAAATGTTCAAGCCATAAAATCATGAGTGTGGGAAGACCCTCTTCACAAGTTTTAACATATTTGTATGTAAAATGATGTTTGTATGAAATATTTTCAAAAAAACAAAACAAAACAAAAATGTGTTCCAGCAAGATCTAAACCAAATTTAAAAGGATGACTTTTTGTAAGATGCAAGTGTAATTGATTACCAATAGGTAAATCTTTTTTTTTTTTTTTTTTTTTTTTAAAGAGAGATGCAACAAATTATCTTTACAAATATGAATGGTCATTTCTGCTATTTGGGAAAGTATTTATGCGGCACTACACATGGCTGTCATAAATAATTGCAATAGCAAGGCCAGTCACATCTTCAGGACATACCTCTCAGCTTGTCCCTCCGTGGTATTGTACAAACGGACCCATCCCTCCTTTCTGCAGATTTCCTCCTAGAAAACCTTTCCTACTGTAACTGTACGGAGTTTAACTCTTGAGCTAAGATCCAGACTAAAATTGTGTATTACCTAACAGTTTCTGCTGGGCCTTCTGCTATTTTACTACTCTTTAGCCCATAATTACTGGGTGTCTCTGTTCTGAGGAACTAAGTGCTAAAGAATAATCCTTGGGGTAAGCTTACACGTGTGTTAACAGTTAACCCCCGGAGTATTTAACTTGTATACAGTACTTGATAGGTGTTTTATGACATTTGTACTCGAACTATGAGCCTTACTGAACATCTGTAGGTTTATTCATGACTTTTAAAAAAAAA